>JAWQRP010000697.1:0-24748 GCA_033557875.1 Quadriops clusia
ATATCTGCATCTTCAGAAACAATAAATTAATTATAATTAAGTTACATAAAAATGAATACATACTACAATAATCTTGACAAAAACAAATGCATAAATAACAAATTTCACTATAAAATAACAGTTATAGTATAACATTCATTGTAATGTTCAGTTATTAAACAAAAAATAGAAAAAAGTAACAAAAATTAACAAAAATCAATCAATAATTAACATAAGAACAAACGGCATTAAACTTGCATCCCGTCTGCAATTATGCAAGAATGCAATCTATTGTAAAAGTTCTCACGCACATCTGGAAGGATCTGTGGAGTTGTCTCTGAAAAGGCACGCCTAATCCTGACCTTCATATCCTCAATGGTAGTTGGAGGACGCTGGTACACCTTATCTTTAACGCAACCCCAAAGGAAAAAATCCATTTGGGTTAAATCCGGGGAGCGAGCTGGCCAAGGGATAGGTCTCCCACGTCCTATCCATTCTTTCATTAAAAAAATCTCGCACAGGGCGTGCAAAATGAGGAGGTGAACCATCTTGCATAAAAACAAGACCACGCCTTTCTTCTATCGGAACGTCCTCTAAAAGTACAGGAAGTTCATCTTGTAGAAATGCTAAATAAACTTGCTCATTCAATTCCACCCCACACATTAAGGAACCAAGTCCTTTGGTCATAAATTAATAAAACTCGTATGTATAATGGGCCGTGAAATGGCAAATAGAACCAATTTAGGCGGCTCTGCTCCTATCAGGTACATACAGAAGCACTAGCAGTCGGCCAGACAAATTTTGATATTGCAGTCAATTAAATGAATAAATTAGTGACTTAATTAAGATTTTTCATAACAATATGGGTATCGTTGTACGCGGAAAACCCAGGGGAACCACAATTCCTTAAAAAACCCAATAGTGATGGTGTTTTTTCAAGTATGATGTGTGCTTGCGCGAAAACTGTATGTCATAGAAAAAAAAGTTATTGGAAAGTTTTGAAGTATTTCATGAACTGAATAGATACTAAAAAATTTCATTTTTTAACTTATTAAACAAAGGAGTTACAGTTATTTTTAAAAAAACCATTTTTTAAATAACCACTGTGTGCGCATGCGTCAATATTTTGAAACAATATTTACATCGATGTACGCAGAATGAGCAGCGGAAAAAGGATATCAAAAAAAAATTATCATGATTATGTTTTTTACAGTTTGATGTGCGCATGCGCGAAAAGTAGGAGAGTTAGATAAACATTTTATTTGAGTTTTTTGTAGCCCTTTATGCCTAGAGTAAATCCTCAAATTTTGTTAATTGTATCTTTGTTAATAACACCACAATTTCAGTGGTTCACTTTAGGTGAGACACCCTGTATAAGTTTCCCATATATAAAATGTCTAACAAAAAATATTAGAAGCACATTAAAAAAATTAAATATTAAAATTATTACTACATTTTTCTTTATACTCTCGACGGACAAAATTAGTTCATTTTTTTAAAATTAATTTAATTTTCATTTCTTTTTTCCAAAGCTAAATGTATTTATTTAAGAAAATGATAGTAGTAATCAATAATCAAAATATCGAGAAAAAGATAATATTTAAATAATAATAATAAATTTAAAAGAAATTAAATAAAACAAATTTTGATATTTTATGTTAATAAAAACAATATTGATATTTAGAAATAATATATGACTATTTTACTAAATAAAACCCATTTAAAAACAAATGACAACAACGATTTAAAAACAAATTTCAACTACGATTTCAAAACAAATGACAACTACCAGTTAAAAAACATATAACAAATACATCTAACCATCACCATAATCATTGCAGCAACCTTGGCTTTTTGGTTTATCCACGTCGTCTTAAACAAGACTACTTCTCTAAATTTATAGTAATCTACAGAAAAAAACATCAACATTGATTAGGATTTTTACTCGGTCTTATCTCTAGAGTTTGATACCGCTTAGATGTAGTTAGGTTTAGCACGAATCGATCAACTAGTAGGCCACGATCAAACAACCGCGAAACGCTAAAACAATCGCGAAACGCTAAAACAACTTTAAACCATCTGCGATTCCTCTGACACCGTTCGTCCCACTCTCGACCAATGGAATGCTTCCAAGGGCTCGCGGCCACCTCGGATTTCTGCCCTAACGGCCAATCAACAGCGGCCTCCTGTCAACTGTTTCTCGCTCTGATCCAAGCCATCGCTGTGGCGAAATGCTCCATCCCCACAAAACCATCGTACCCACAAAGGTACGTCCCGGAAGATAACGAACGCTTCGATTTCATC
This sequence comes from Quadriops clusia, assembly GCA_033557875.1. Lineage (NCBI taxonomy): Eukaryota > Metazoa > Arthropoda > Insecta > Coleoptera > Hydrophilidae > Quadriops > Quadriops clusia. The sequence goes on from JAWQRP010000697.1 coordinate 2,284, forward strand.
GTAGTAGGCGCTGGATCCGCAGGGTCGATCGTGGCATCAAGGTTGGCCGAGAACCCCGACTGGAGGGTGCTCCTATTGGAGGCTGGCGATTTTCCCTCGGTGACCTCTGACGTAAGTTGTTTAAACAATCGAATCACGCGAATTGTGAGTGAGGGGTCTTCTTTCTTCGTCCAATAGATCCCCATCCTTTTCACCGCCATCAGTGGGACAGACGAAGATTGGCAGTTTGTCCCGGAAGTTGACCCACAAGTGTCCCGCTCGCTCGACGGTGGCGCCGCCAGGTGGCCGAGAGGGAAACTAGTGGGAGGATGCAGCGCCATCAACGCCATGATCTACATACGCGGGAACAAGCGGGACTACGACCAATGGGCTAATCTAGGCAACCATGGATGGGGCCACGACTCGGTACTCAAATACTTTCGGAAGCTAGAGGGCGCTTACCAAGCTATCGACTTGGAAAACTGTCAATACGGTCGCAGTGGGCCGTTACCCTTGATGCAATACGCCCACGATGAACCACTCTTGATGGGCGCCATGGAAAAAGGGATCAAGGAGCTTGGGGTAGACTTCCACGGGGAAGAAGTACCGATCGGGTACTATCCAGTTTTTACCAATATCAAAGACGGCGTGAGGCAGAGCGCAAGCAAGGCCTACTTGGCCGACGGGAGGGTTAGGGAGAATCTCTTCTTGACCACCAAGGCCCACGTGACCCACATCACCATCGACAAACATTCGAAAGTCGCTCAGGGGGTCAAGGTCCACATCGATGGACAAGAAAAAACAATCTTCGCGGACAAAGAAATCGTTCTATCCGCGGGAGCCATCAATTCGCCCCACATCCTCATGAACTCAGGAGTGGGATCCCAGGCCCACTTAGATTCCATGGGAATCCCAGTAATCCAGGATTTACCAGTTGGGGACAATCTTCAGGACCATCCTACTTACATCGGGTTTGCCCTCAAAATCAAGCAGGAGATTCTGCAAGACAATAAGATGAAGGCTCTGGATGATGTGTACAATTACTTCGTTCACCGAACCGGAAGGTTAGCCACGGCTGGTACCATCAACTACGTCGGCTTCATCGACACGAAGAACCAATCGGAGTACCCAAATTTACAATTCCACCACGCCTTATTCCTCGAAGAAGAACCAATGCTTCCGATGTTCTACAACTCCTTCTCCCCGGGAGACTCCATGATGAAGAGTTTGGTGGGCGCCAACTCCAGGAACCCAACCCTCTGGATATTGCTCACCCTCCTCAACCCCAAGTCCACGGGGAACATCCGGTTGAAATCTTCGGATCCCTTCGACAAGCCGAAGATCTACGCTAATTACCTAACAGATGAACAAGGCGAAGACCTCCAAGTCCTCTACGAAGGCATCCGCTTCCTGGAGAAACTCATCCAAACCGACGACTTCTCCAAGATCCACGAGGGCTTCGTCGAGATGGATTTCGAAAACTGCCGGAACCACCCGAAGAACACCGAAGACTTCTGGAAATGCGCCATCAAAGAAAGCGTGACCACCCTTTACCACCCTGTGGGTACCTGCAAAATGGGACCCTCAGGAGACCCTTCGGCCGTGGTGGACCCCAAATTGAGGGTCCACGGGGTCAAAAACTTGAGGGTGGTCGACGCAAGCATTATGCCCAAGATCGTGAGTGCTAACACCAACGCCGCCACCATGATGATCGGCGAGAAGGCTGCTGATATGATCGCGAAAGAGTGGGGGGAAGCGTGGGACGCACAGCGGCGAAAGCAGGAACTATAAAAGAACGCAATGGGCGTTGAAATGTGAAGGAGCTTATGAGGAACAAAACGCACTTTATTTCTTCTTCCTAGCTCAACCCTAACGGGAGTTATGGCCGACTTTCTAAATTCGACGAAATGGGACACTTCGTCGAATTTAGAAAGTCGGTCATAACTCCCGTTTGGGGTAAGATCGCGCTTTGATTCCTTCTTACGTTTATTATTTAGGGTTAAACGGTGTGTTTGAATGTAATTTCTTCGAAATATAATCGTAATGAACTACTGACTTTTGACTTGGAAATTTTCCTTAATTAAATGAAGTTAAGTTGTCTTTTGACTACAATTTGTTTTCTTTTTGTTACAGGTAAATAAATACACTTTATCTGGTTGTGAACTTTGATATTACGTAGCTGTAAGTATTATTATGTTAAAGGTGTTTTCGTCCGATAAAATAAAGTTTTATTGCTTGTTTTTTAGTAATGCAAATCAGACGTGCATTGTAGTTGCAGTTGTTAATGATAGCTGTAACACTTATAGATAATTACTTAATTATCTCTATCGGACGAAAATTTGTTTACTACTTGATTGGATGTACTTGAAACTATTATCTAAATTATTTGTATTAGTATTTAAATTATCCGGATAGCTGTCTAAATTATCTGGATAGCTATCTAAATTATCTGGATAACTATCTAAAATTATTATCAGAACTTATTCCCGGGATCACAAGGAACAAAATGCCCTTTGTTCCGCCTTTCTACCTCAACCCCAACCGGAGATATTCAAAATTCGACGAAGTGGGTTCCTTACATCGAATTTTCCATAACTCCCGTTCGGAACGGGTTAGAAACGTAAAACAAACGGCGTTTTACTCCTCGTGCCTCCCTTATTCTAATCACTCACAGCCGACAAAAAATTTGAAACATAACCTAAAAAATTTATTCAACAAATATGTACAATCACCGCACTAATAAAACTCTAAAGCTCCTCCTTACACGGAGCTGTACTATCACCCATTTTTGTTTTTACCCCGCTCATTCCCCAGTCTTCTTTGATCAAATCTGACCCTCTTTCCCCAATCATTATAGTGGGGATATTCGTGTTGGCGCTGACAATTTTCGGCATTATGGAGGCGTCCACGACCCTTAACCCCTTAACTCCGTGGACCCTCAATCTGGGGTCCACTACAGCGGATGGGTCATTGTGGGGGCCCATTTTGCAAGTCCCCACAGGGTGGAACACAGTAGTGGCGACGTTTCGGATGGCACAAATCCAATATTCCTCGGAATCTTCAGGGTGGTTCCTGCAGTTCGGGAGGTCCATCGGCAACAATTTCGGGTTGGCTCCCTCGAACGCTTTTGTTTCCATCAATCTTCTCGCGAAATTAACCCCTTCAAGCAACGTTTTAATGTCTTCTTCCTTCTTCAAATAGTTTGGATATATCAAAGGTTTGTCCTCGGGATTTGAGCTTCTCAAAAGAATTTCTCCAGAAGATTTGGGGTTCAATAGAGTGGGGACCATAAGGAAGGTGTTATGTTCGCGGTTGTTTTTTAGAGCGGCCTCTATCACTTCGGGTTGGAACCCAAACTTGTATAATATGAGGGGCAATTGTAAAACATCGTTTCGTTCGTGGATGGTGTGGTGGAATTGGATGTTTGGATATTCCGAGTCATTCCGAGTATTCACGAAACCTGTGAAGTGGATCAAGTCGGCTCCTGCCAGAAGACCCTTCCTATGCAAAAAGTAATTGTATATGATGCAAAACAGTTCCATTCTTCGAGACATTCTGACGACACTGTCTCCCACCGCAACAGTTACCCCAGGAAAGAAAATATGGTCTTGCAGATTCTTTCCAACTCCCGGAAGGTTAACCAATGGTGTCAATCCTTCAAAAGATTGCAGATGTTCCTTTGGACCCACTCCAGACAACATTAGCAATTGTGGGGAATTCACAGACCCACCAGAGAGAACCACTTCTTTCTTTGTCCTCAGGTTCAGAATTTTGTCCCCCACTTTCACACGAACCCCTTGGGCCTTCTTCGTCTTCGGATCAATCAACACTTTCAAGGCCAACGTGTTCACAGCCAGCAACAAATTGTCCCTCTTCTTGACCTCCTCATTGGCTAAATATGCCTTACTAGCACTATTACGAACCCCATTGGTAATCGTGCTAAAGGTCTTGAAGAACCCTATGGGACCCTCGTTCTCAGGATTCTTGATCCCGAGCTCCTCCGCCGCCTGCTTGACCGTCTCGACGATACCATGCCCCGTGTCATACTTCGAGATGGCCATGAACCCGTTTCGACCGTAGGCCTCATCTTCAGTACCCCCAGGGGCTTTATCAATCTTCTTGAAGTACTCGAGCACTGTGTCGTAGTCCCAACCGGGGTTCCCCATTTCGGCCCACTGGTCGTAATCTCTTTTGTTCCCTCTGACGTAGAGCATAACATTGATGGCACTGCTCCCCCCCAAGACTTTTCCTCGGGGCCACTTGCACCTGCGGTCCCTCATGCCCAAGCAGGCGGTGTCCGAGGGTTCGGCAAGGTACTGCCAGTCTTCCTCGGTGTCTTGAAGGAAGAACGGCATTGACGGTATCTGCGGGTGAAAGAAAACTACTTATTTATTTGGTTTAATAAACATTGGCTAGGATGTTTACTGAAAATGATGTTCTTCATGGGGGATAGTGGGGGAGGAGGTAAGAGGGGTGAGGGGTAAGAGGGGGAAGGGAGTTATTACAAAAAAATGGTGAGAAGACAAACAATGCTATGGTTTTTGTTTTACGTTTCTATGTCCCTCCGAACGGAAGTTATGGCGAATTCGATGTAAGGAACCCACTTCGTCGAATGTGGTATAACTTCGGTTTGTACGGATGGATTTAAATGAAACAAACGGCGTTCGATACCATGCTGCATGAGCTATTTATGGTAGGCGAGGCATGGATATCGAACCATAGAATTCGTCGAAACAAATAAATAACTTTCGATATTTTTTACTAATGCGTTGACGAACGGTTAATTGAGTCGGGGGCAGGCGGGGTTGTAATATAAAATATTAGGCATACAAGGATGGCAATGGTTCTTATTTCGCGATTCTATCGTACTCCGAACAAAAGTTATAGCGAATTCGATGTAAGAAACCCTCTTTGTCGAATGTGGTATAACTTTGGTTTGTACGGATGGATTTGAATGAAACAAACGGCGTTGTACACCTTGATGCATGAGCTTTTTTTGGTATGCGAGGCATGGATATCGAACCATAGAATTTATAGAAACAAATGAATCACTTTCGATATTTTTTAGTAATACGTTGGCAAACGGATATTTGAGTAATACGTTGGCAAACGGATATATGAGTCGGGGGCAGGCGGGATTATAATATAAAATATTAGGCATACAAGGATGGCAATGGTTCTTATTTCGCGATTCTATCGTACTCCGAACAAAAGTTATGGAAAATTCGATGTAAGAAATCCTCTTCGTCGAATGTGGAATATCTTCGGTTTGTACGGATGGATTTAAATGAAACAAACGACGTTCGATACCTTGCTGCATGAGCTATTTTTGGTATGCGAGGCATGGATATCGAACCATAGAATTCGTAGAAACAAATGAATAACTTTTGATATTTTTTAGTAATACGTTGGCAAACGGATATTTGAGTCGGGGACATGCGGGGTTATAATATAAATTATTAGGCATACAAGGATGGCAATGGTTCTTATTTCGCGATTCTACCGTACTCCGAACAAAAGTTATAGCGAATTCGATGTAAGAAACCCTCTTCGTCGAATGTGGAATATCTTCGGTTTGTACGGATGGATTTAAATGAAACAAACGGCGTTCGATACCTTGCTGTATGAGCTATTTTTGGTATGCGAGGCATAGATATCGAACCATAGAATTCGTAGAAACAAATGAATAACTTTTGATATTTTTTAGTAATAGGTTGGCAAACGGATATTTGAGTCGCGGGCAGACGGGGTTATAATATAAAATATTAGGCATACAAGGATGGCAATGGTTCTTATTTCGCGATTCTATCATACTCCGAACAAAAGTTATAGCGAATTCTATGTAAGAAACCCTCTTCGTCGAATGTGGTATAACTTTGGTTTGTACGGATGGATTTGAATGAAACAAACGGCGTTGTACACCATGATGCATGAGCTTTTTTTGGTATGCGAGGCATGGATATCGAACCATAGAATTCGTAAATGAATAACTTTCGATATTTTTTAGTAATATGTTGGCGAACGGATATTTGAGTCCGGGATAGGGGAGGTATAATATAAAATGTTAGGCACACAAGGAAGGTCATGGTTTTTGTTTCGCGGTTCTATCGTAGTCCGGACAAAAGTTATAGCGAATTCGATGTAAGGAACCCACTTCATCGAATGTGGAATAAGTCCGGTTCGGGTGGACGGATTTGAATGAAACAAACGGCGTTGTGCTCGTTAATGGAACGGCTTTAAAGTGATATGCGAGGCGTGGATATCGTACCACAGGCGGCTTAGAAATAAATGAATTAGTTTATTAATAAATTAATTAGTTTCAACATAGAAATACGTTAATTACCTCCGACATTTTTGAGGGGTACGTCCCGGCCTCGATGAGAAGGACCTTCCAGTCGGGATTTTCGGACAACCTGCTGGCCACCACCGACCCGGCCGACCCGGATCCCACGACGATGAAGTCGAATTCCTCGCCGTCTTGCAAGAGAGAGCTGTAATCTTCGGGGTAGAGGCTTTTGGTATTCAGAGAACTTTGCATGGCCATCATCAAGTTGACTAGGGTCATGAAGACTTGAAAGGGTGTTGAGGTGAGGGGGTCTTGGTAGGCGGTGGAAGTCTCTGGTGAAGACATGATTGCGGCGAAACAATTGAGCGGTGAAACAATTGAGCGACGAAGCGCCAAGCGACAGCCGGTCACCTCTGGTTAGGACACTAGTGCACTAGTACACTAGTACCACGTGCGTGTAAACAACGAATTACGGATTCTCGCTTGCTAGTTTTATCGATCGTTGCTGTAATGTGTGAGGCAATTTGACCTATGGAATGTTAAAATTCGTGTGGAAGATTTATCAGTCCTTAATTGCGGTAATTCGAAGCAGAGATGTCTTGTTAGGCTTCTATTTATAATTTAGATAGTCGTCTGTAAATATTTGTGCGATATGGATATCTGGACGATTTTTATCGCGATCTAGTCGGCTCTGATGTGTTTGTGATTCAGCCGTTTTTTAAGTCGGTGGAAGTGCAAGGCCGACTAGTTTCTAGTTGGTCTGCATGTTATGTCAGTTAGTCGTCTGCCTGGTGAACTGTTTAATTGTTTGACACAGGTAGTAAAAGGTAGAGACTTGCTCGTTTAAGATGTTTATTTTAATTAAAATCCAATTTTATCTAAATTATCTAGTTTAGATCGTTTTGAAGAAGCGTGATCATTTGTTAGTTGGTTCTGTCAGCCCAGGTTTCTTTGATGAAATTGGCTCCTCGTTCGCCGATCATAATAGCAGGGGCATTTGTATTAACAGTCGTAATCGTGGGTATTATTGAAGCGTCTATGACCCTCAAATTTCGGACCCCATGGACCCTTAATTTTGAATCTACTACACTTTTGGGGTCGCTTTTGGGACCCATTTTGCAGGTGCCAACTGGGTGGTAGGTGGTAGTGCCTATGTTCCTCAGGGAGCACTTGAAGAAATCTTCGTTGAAGTCAAGGTCACGACAATTAGCGATGTCGTGCCTCAGAATTGTTGTGTTAAATCCGGCAAAAGCTTTGGTTTTCAAGAGGTTTTCTGTGTAACGAATTGCTCTTAACATGGTCTTCATGTCCTCTTCGCCTTCATCGGTTAGGTACCCTCCGTAGATTAAGGGTTTATCATAAGGATCGTTTGTTCTGAGCAAAATTCTTCCTCGGGATTTAGGTTTGGCTAAAGTTGGGATTAGTTTGATGAAACTGGTTCGTTCGAGGATTTTTCTTTCTGATTCGAATAACTCATCGGTGTATCCAAGGCCATCTGCGAATAGCCTCAGCGAGGCTTCATCGTTCTTCTTGAAGATGAAGCTGTGAAACTGGATATCGGGGTACTCAGCGGAATTTTCTTTCGTGTTAATTAAACCGACGAAATTCAGCAAATCTACGGAGGCTAGGGGACCAGTTTTGTGGATCAAGTAGTTGTAGGTGTCTTCTACTTCATTAGACCATTCTATTAGTCCGTCCTCTAAGTTAATCAAGTGACCTGTGAAGAAAAAGTGATCTTGGAGATTCTCACCGACTGCTAGATCTTCAACGACGTTAATCCTCAATGATTCCAAAAGTTTTTTAGGGCCAACTCCTGAGTTCATTAAGATTTGTGGCGAATTAATGGTCCCACCAGAAAGAATAACCTCTTTATTAACCTTTAACCTAATTATTTTATTCGATTGGTGAGTCATTCTGACCTCGACTCCGTACGCGCTCTTTTGTTTCCCGTTTGATTGGTCGATGAGAACTCGGCCTACTTGGACCCCTGTGGCGATATTCAAGTTTTCTCGAAAATGGGACAAGTAGGCCTTGCCCACGCTGATTCTTGTCCCATTCGCGATATTGTTCAACGTGTCGAAGTATCCCATTGGTTGTTCCGATTCGTGGAAATCGTATCCCATTTGTTTCGCAGCCTTGATGATCACTTTTCTTACGGGGTGGGTGGAGGGGAGCAGGAACAAATCCAAGGGTCCCTCGACGCCGTATTCTTTTGTTTGGACATGTTGTGGACTTTTTGTTTTCTCGGCCTTCTTGAAAAACGGTTTGACGTCGTCATAACCCCAATATGGGTTCCCCATTTCGAGCCATTCGTCGTAATCTCTTCTGTTTCCTCTTATGTACAACATTCCATTGATGGCGCTTGAGCCTCCTAAGGTTTTTCCTCTAGGCCATCGACACTGTCTGTTTTTTAACCCTAAGCAAGACGAGTTGGTGGGTTCGGTTCTGTAGGCCCAATCTTCTTTTGTGTTCTGAGCTGCGAAGAAAATGTTAGGGATTTCTGTAAGCGTTGTAGGGGAATCCCCAGCTTCTAGGATCAAAATTTTGAGGTTTTTGTTTTCGGATAAACGGCTTGCTACGACCGACCCAGATGACCCGGCTCCTACGATTATGTAGTCGAAGGTGTCGCCATCTTTCAAGTAAGGGGTATAACTAATAGGGTATTGGTTGGTAGGGTTTAATGCACATTGAGCCGCCATTAGCGAGTTGACGAGGTTAAAAAATAGTTGGCCTGGGACATCTTGGTGTACTGGACATGAGTTGGCTATGGTTGACAACATTTTGTTTCCTAAAACAATTTTTTTTTGTTTCTACGTTAAATTAATTATGTTTCATAAATACATACCTTGATGTATATTATACAGCTCCTATTGGAACAAACAATACTATTACTAGACTTCGATCTGTTGTTTATACTTAACTAATATACGTACATACATAATGTAATGATAACCTTGCCCTTATATCGCCTATTATGCTTCGACTTTCTTTTATGTACTTCTTTGATTTTATGTATTTGAAATAAATAATACAGCCTTCTGTCCGTTGATAACCTATAATACTTTATTGTTCATAATCTTTTATTGTGGTTACTGAAAGAAGCAATTTTTTATTTGCGTTGTTGAATTCATACTCAATTTGCTAATTTTGGGTTCGTCAATAATAAGTGCTACGTTCTCTTGGCCTACTTTTGGTGTAGTTAAACAGCGAATTAATTAAGTGCGATGGTTATTAATAATCTTTTTTGCCTTTTTTCTGTAAAGTCGTAGATGCAAGAAATATGTGCAGTGATAGTTCTTATTGCACAAAATTTTATACATTAATATGTTTTATGTCGCCAATGACAAAATGCTGTTTTTAAAAGAAATGTATGGCTGTAAAGACGTTTAAAAACAAGTCAAAACAACTAGGACTATAAAGACATCAAATATTTAGAAGAAAAGTAAATAAATCAAAGAGTATTATGATATAGATATTAAAGACGATTAAGATATAGATATTAAAGACTATTAAGATAAAGATATTAAACGCTATTAAGATAAAGATATTAAAGCAGTTATGGTTTGAAAACTAGTTAAAAAACGTGAATCTGTAAAAGAGTAAAGGTTTGAAAATAAGATGAAGAAAACCAAGAGCTATTAAGACACTAAATATTTAGAAATAAAGTAAATAAATCAAAGAGTACTAAGATATAGTTATTGAAGACTATTAAGATAAAGATATTAAAGACTATTAAGATAAATATATTACAGACTATTAAGATAAAGATATTAAAGACTCTTAAGATAAAGATATTAAAGCAGTTATGGTTTGAAAACTAGATAAAAAACGTGGACATGTAAAACAGTAATGGTTTGAAAATAAGATGAAGAAAACCTAGAGCTATTAAGACACTAAATATTTAGAAATAAAGTAAATAAATCAAAGAGTATTAAGATATAGATATTAAAGACTATTAAGATATAGTTATTAAAGACTATTAAGATATAGATATTAAATACTATTAAGATAAAAATATTAAAGACTATTAAGATATAGATATTAAAGACTATTAAGATATATGGTAGATGTTAAAGACTATTAAGATAAAGATATTAAAGACTATTAAGATAAAGATATTAAAGACTATTAAGACATTGATTATATATGCTATATATATATAATCAATGATTAAGATAAAGATATTAAAGCAGTTATGGTTTGAAAACTAGCTAAAAAACATGGACCTGTAAAACAGTAAAGGTTTGAAAATAAGATGAAGAAAACCTAGAACTATTAAGACACTAAATATTTAGAAATAAAGTAAATAAATCAAAGAGTATTAAGATATAGATATTAAAGACTATTAAGATGTAGATGTTAAAGACTATTAAGATATAGATAGTAAAACATAGTTCGAAAATGTCTGACTATTAAGGCGTTACAAATTTGAAAATTAAGTAAAGAGACTTAGGACACCTAAACCATCATAAAGGTGTGAAAACAATCTATATAAATCTAAGGCTATTAATTTATTTATTTATTAATTTATTTATTTATACATTTAAGACACTTAACGATATTAACACATAAAATTAAGACAGCAACGATTTGAAAATCAGTACAGAATCCTAATTCTAATTAAAATCAAGGAGCTCCTAATCAAGACGAACAGTTAAATAGCAAGAAAAAAATACATTATCGATAATTTTATATTCTCAGCAGAGACGATCTCTCCTACTTTGCACGGCTACTTGTACATTATTTCTGTTTTTCTCATTTTGTGATTTAACTTTATTGGTAATTTAGTCTAATTATGTATTGATTGTATCTAAGTGATGCACTTAATAAATTAATTCTTATTATTACTGTTATTATTTATTTTTTTTTACAAAACATTTAATAACTTGTTAGTGTGCATTTATTGATCTATTTACAAGTTTTATACAATTATTATTTAATGTTGTTTTTATATTTATGTTTTTCAAATTATTCAGCTCTGTCAGTTTGAATTATTCTTCTTACCATTCAAACCTATTTACAATAAAAGGTATTAAGGTATTATAATCAGAAATAATTATATTATATCAGGAAGATTATATTATTAGTTCATAAACATTGTTAGTTCATAAACATTGTTAGTTAATAAACATAAACACAAAATAATTGAACAATCAGACACAGCGTAGTTTATTCGCGTAAATACATTCTGTAAACAAAAATATTCGGAAATTACTTAAAATTATCGTTGGATAATAATTATTATTATTTACGAACTGCACAATGGTCAAGGCCTACTATGTAATAATATCAATTATGATACACGATCGAGTCAACAACATTTTACCATGCATATTTGCATGTAAAGTGTGTTGCCTAACCTAAAGTAACCTATCGTTACCTCACATTCTTTACTTATGTCCAATAACAATAATAATGATAATAATGAAATAACGTTTATTAAGAACTTCATTAAGCAAAAAACGAATGTTCCATTTCTTCAATAGACTAACCAAAAGCGACCTTCAAGCTCTGCCACTTCCTATATCTTTTTGTTAAATGAATCTATTAGAATTTCAAGTTACCTTCACTTCGTCGTTTTTTGTCCCTCCAAACTTGACAATGCTCTGAATTAAGGAACTTAAGAATGTTGATTTCCTATTATTATGCCATTGCATTCTCGGCGGTTAGTTAAACAACAGTTAGTTAAACAAAAATCAGTTAAACAAAAATCAGTTAAACAAAAATCAGTTAAACAAAAATTAGTTAAACACAAATTAGTTAAAAGTGAGCTAGTTTTTTTTTAATTTGAATAAACACAAAGTGAAAAATGGACATAGATCTCGTGGACACCTGTCCGGTGGCAGCAGGCCTCGGCGGCCAAATGTTCATGAATCTAGTGAGCCTGCTCATGACTTCCCAGTGTTTCCTGCAAGACCAGAAAAACTTGTACCCTTCCGATTATGGCCCTAAATTGAAAGATGGCGACACGTACGATTTCATCGTAGTAGGCGCGGGTTCCGCGGGATCAGTGGTGGCGAGCAGATTGTCCGAGAAGACAAACTGGAAGGTCCTTCTCATAGAAGCTGGCGATGTCCCCTCTATAACTTCAGAGGTAACACTTCGAAAACAATCGCCGTCGCGAAAACAAAAAAACACAGGAAGTGGTATTTTATCCCGCTAATACCAAGAACACGTAGACGCCGTCAAGACGATCAAAACGCCGTTGGTCCCACCTCTCTATCTCAACCCGTTCGGGAGTTACAGCAAATTCGATGTAGTTTCGACGAAGTGGGTTCCTTACGTCGAATTTGCTATAACTCTGGAACGGGTTGAGATAGAGAGGTGGGACAAACGGCGTTTTATTCCTCGCGGCATCCTCTACGTTTTAACACATATTGCGATAAAGTACCACTTCCGGTTCCGGCCCCATCGAACAAAATTAGATAAATTTTATCGCCTGCAGATTCCGGCTGCTTGGACCAGTTTACAAAACACGGAAGAAGACTGGGAGTACGTGACAGAAAAGACGGAGCACGCCTGCTTAGGATTCAAGGATCAAAGATGCCGATGGCCGCGTGGGCGTGTCCTTGGCGGAAGTAGTACCATAAACGCTCTGATTTACGCCAGGGGGAATCCCCGGGATTATGACTCGTGGGCATTGGCCGGAAACTACGGTTGGGACTACGCTTCCGTTTTGCCGTACTTTTTGAAATCTGAGAATTTGGTGCACCCTCCCCACCTCCTTCTATCTCCCCTTCATTCATGTCGAGGGAATTTGACCACTTCGAAAACTGAACCTTCGTACCCACTTTATGAATTAATCAAGCAATCGGTGCTGCAGTCAGGGCTAAGTTATTTCGACGATGAGGTGAATTTGGGGTATTTTACGGCTTTGATGAATGTGGAAAAAGGCAGTAGGTGCAACGTGGCCAAGGCCTACTTGTCGGAGAGACAAAAAATTGGAGACAGGAAGAATTTGGACGTTGTTTTCAAGGGGGAAGTTTCTAAGGTTATATTCGAGCAAAACAAAAACGCATCAGGGGTTGAGTTACGATTAAATGGTCAGATGATCAAAGTTAACGCCAAAAAGGAGGTTATCTTAAGTGCCGGCTCGATTAATAGTCCAAAAATTCTGATGAATTCGGGAGTTGGTCCCAAAGAACACTTGGAGCAAGTCGGCATCGGATTGGTCAAGGATTTGCGGGTGGGGGAAAATTTACAAGACCACTTGATGTTCCCAGGGGTTGTGCTGACAGTCAAGGAGGCCTTGCTCCCACATGGCGACCCACAAGACGACCTCTACGCCTACTTCGCGAAACAAAAGGGACCGTTCGCCTCAAACGGCATTACAAGTTTGGTGGGGCTGGTGAATACGGTACAAGACTCCCCCTACCCCGATGTGGAAATTCTACACTTTCTAGAAAGAAAAGTGGACTTTCTAAAAAGTCCCAATCAAAACCGCATGTTCGCCAAAATATTCAACTTTAACGATGACTTGATGAAGCAACAAACGGAACTCTTGACCAACTCAAGTCTTTTGTTCATGGCACCACAACTAACGAGACCGAAATCCCGCGGGAAAATTTTACTCAAAAGTGGAACAAATCCATTCGACAAACCGTTAATATATGCTAATTACCTCACGGATGAGTGGAATGAAGACATGAACACTTTGCTAAGAGGTGTTAATTTCGTCGAAACATTATCGCGGCATTTGTTTTTCCATTCAGAAATCCCTCGCCCAGATCTAGTCGCCTGCAGAAACATAACCTCAAATCGCGAATTTTACACCTGCGCCATTCGGCACCTGGCCACGACCGGTTACGATCCTGTGGGGACCTGCAAAATGGGACCGAAAACCGACAAAATGGCAGTCGTGGATTGCCACCTGAGGGTGCACGGACTCGGGAAACTTCGCGTCGTGGACGCCTCAATTATGCCCACGATCATAAGCGTCAACACGAACGCGGCCGCCGTGATGATTGGAGAAAAAGGGGCCGATTTGATTAGGGCCGATTGGCCGGATGTAGAAAAATGATTTGCAACAACAAATGATTTTCAACAAAAACTGATTTGCAACAAAAAATGATTTGCAATTAATTAATTCGGGTTGGGTAGGAAATAAATAAATTGTTTTCGAGGACCGTTGTTTTTATTTACTGTTGTGTGTTGATTTTTTTAATTTTGAGCGATTTTGTTTTTGTGGGTTTGGATTTTGATTTTGGGGGTTGGTACCCCAGGAACCCTAGGGGGTGCGCGTGGTTTATTAGGTGGGATTTATAGCCCTTGTGTTGAGGAATCAAACGCAGTTTGTCTCACAGCTCTGGCTCGCCCCAAACCGAAGTTATAGCAAATTCGACGTAGAGCCCCACTTCGTCGAATTTAGAAAGTCGTGTGGGATTCCGGTTTGGGTGCAGCTAGAGAGGTGGGACAAACGGCGTTTTAATCCTCGTTCAGCGTACTTTCTCCCCGAAGGCGAAAATTTATCCTAAACCTGCAGTATTGTATCTTATAAACAATTTTCGTAATCCGGCTCGAAGGACCAACTTTGGAAGGTGGCCATAATTCGGGTTGGGGTGGGAATAAATAAATTGTGTACGAATTTTGTTGTTTCTATTCAATGTGTGTTACGTTTTTTCAGTAATTTAGTCCAATTTTCGCGGCTTGGCGCCCCAATCTTCTTTGATCATGTCGGATGCTTTCTCGGCGATCATTATGGTAGGGGCGTTGGTGTTTCCGCTGACTATGTACGGCATTATGGACGCGTCGACGACTCGTAGGTTACGGAGGCCGTGGACTCGTAGCCTAAAATTAAGAGCAATTGAAGTGGTGCTTTATTTTAGGGTTTATTGTAAGTGGTTTATAGGGGGTTTGTAAGGGGTTTATAGGGGGTTTGCAAGGAGTTTTTAGGGGGTTTGTCGGTGGGATTAATAACCCTCGTTTAGAGGAACCCAACGCAGTTTGTCCCACGTTTCTACCTCGTCCCAAACCGAAGTTACAGCAAATTCGACGTAGAGCCCCACTTCGTCGAATTTAGAAAGTCGTGTGGGATTCCGGTTAGGATGCAGCTAGAGAGGTGGGACAAACGGCGTTTTAATCGTCGTTTTGCAGGCTTTCTGCTGACGTACTAACCTTTGGTCTACCACCGCGTCCGGGTCTCCTTTGGGCCCCATTTTCGCGGTGCCTACAGGGTGGTATATTGTAAGGGTGTAGTGTCTTGCCTGGCAGGCGAAATATTCGTCACTCAGGAGATCCAAGTGACTGCAGCCTGGGATTTTCAGTTTATTGAACCTCGTGTTGTGTCGTCTCATTATTTTCGTTTGCATGAGGGCGTGGCTTAGCTTGGCGCCTTCGATCATGACTTGGAGGTCGTGCGGGTGGTCGTAGTAGTTCGCGTAGATCAAAGGGGGCGTTTTTACGTTTTTGTCTTTCAGAAGGAGGTAGCCTCGGCTTTTTGGCCTTAGTAAAAGTGGGATTACGTTCATGGCATGTTCGTATATGATATCTTCGTAGACGGCTGTGTAGAAGTCATCTGTTAATCCAGCGGCCCGCTTGCTAAAAACGCCGCCATCTGTGTTGTCGGCGTAGGAGGCTAGAAACAGTTGAATGTCGGGGAAGTCGTCCGATTGGTTGGCGAATTTTGTGTTGACGAATCCCATTACTTCCGCAACCGGTAGCCAATAGATTGGTCCTTCGTGGTCGTTGACGAATTCGTCGATTGTTTCCGTGGAGAAAACCTTCTGCATCATGAATCCGAAGTGTTCGCTTGTGGGGACATCTGGTGGGGCGTCGAATAAGTAGGTCAGGCCGCCCATGGCGACGTGATCCTGAAGGTTGCGTCCCACTCCCGGTAGGTGGCTCACGATTGGTTCGATTTCCAAGGTTGACAGGTGAGCGGTGTTGCCAATTCCTGACAACATTAGTAATTGTGGGGTTTGTATGGCTCCGGCGCTTAAAATGATTTCGTAATTAGCGGATACGTCCTTTTTTATTCCGAATTTCTCCAGGGTAACGGATTTGGCTTGGTTCCCTGCGAAGTTAATTTTTTCTACCATCGTCAACAGACTTATGTCGAAATTTGGCCTGTCTTTGATTGGTCTTAGAAACGCTTTAGCGGTGCTACACCGAAGGCCGTTTCGTAGTGTGCCATGGGAGGGGGTAAACCCCGTTTGGAATTCCCCGTTGACGTCTCTGATTAGGTACCCTAGCTCATGGGCGGCCTTGAGAAACCAATTGACCAATGGGGAGTGAAACCGGAAGTTTTCGACACTCAGGTACCCACCAATCCCGTGGTAGAAATTGTGGGTCAAGCCGGCTATGCGCATGTCCTCCGACTTTCTAAAGTAGGGGAGTACGTCCTCGTACCCCCACCCCTCGTTCCCCAAGGATTCCCATTGGTCATAGTCTCTTTTGTTTCCCCGGATGTACAGCATGGCGTTCATGACGCTACAGCCTCCTAGGACCCGAGCTCTCGGCCAATTGCATCGATTGTTTTTCATCCCCAGACAATAGGTAGCGCTGGGTTCCGTCTGAAACTTCCAGTCGATCGGTGACAGTTGAATGGCGGGGAAAAGGAGGGGCATGTCGGTGACGGTGAACTCGTCAGGACCTGCCTCAAGGAGCAAAACGCTCCAATTGGGCACCTCGCTCAGCCGATTGGCCAATACGGCCCCAGCACTCCCCCCACCAACGATCACGAAATCGTAGCTATCCTCGATTCGGTGGAGGGGGGTGTCTGTGATCCGGTTTTCTTGGTCCAAGACGTCCGGACGTTGATTCAAGGTTGATGTGTGCAAAAGGATCAAGAAGCCTAATCCTGGGCCTAGGGTTAGCCCGATCCTGGCCAAGGAGTAAAGGGTCATTTGTGATGGCTCCGCCGACATTTTTAGGTTATAAACAATCTTCAATATAAGCACCACTTAATTTAAAAACCACAATAGTTAGTGAGTATTATTTTAAGTAAAATGATTCACCTGACAACTGCTTCGATCGCGAATAAATTAAAACAAAAGCTGACGTCGTTTGCTGATTGGGCACATTCGGCGTTGTGTTTTGTTTCGTTGGGCAACCGCTCGATTTGACGACGCGGACTACGCGATTAATCTAAACTATATGTACTTGATGTTGTATGTTTGGTTGCCTTATGTGCAATAGTCTTGCCGCTTGCGACGAATAATTAAATACCAAATTTCGCGAATAATTAAATGTTGATTTTTTTTAAACCCTAAGGTATATATGGGGGTTTTTAGGTGGGATCTATAGTATTTGATTAAAGGAATCCAACACAGTTGTCCCGTAGCTCTATCTCGTCCCAATCCGAAGTTATAGCAAATTCGACGTAAGGCCCCACTTCGTCGAATTTAGAAAGTCGTGTGGGATTCCGGTTTGGGTAGGGCTAGACAGATGGGACAAACGGCGTTTTACTCGTCTTTTAGCAGGGAATCGGATATCCGGGTAATAAAACCAACAACATTCGCTTAACATCTATAAATCACAATAAAACAATAAATTAATTAACCTCGAGGGATTGGTGTATGTACAAATTGTTTACCCGCGGATTAGTCGTCATCACCTACTGCGACTGTGCTTCATCCAGAACTCCTTGATCATATCCGATCCTTTTTCCCCGATCATTATAACAGGGGCATTCGTATTCGCGCTGACTAAAGTTGGCATTATTGACGCGTCAATCACCCTTAAATTCTTCACCCCGTACACCCTCAGCTGGGGGTCCACCACGGCTTCTTGATCCCAATATGGTCCCATTTTCGCTGTCCCAACGGGATGGTAAATTGTGACTGTGTAGTGACGAATCATGCACTCCCAATACTCATCGGTGTAGGCCATGATGTGGTTGCAGTGGGGGAACTTCCATAGCCTACTGCCGTATTTGCGGAACGCTGGGGTTTGGCTCAAGGCCACCCCTATTTTAACCCCTTCTATCAACGTCTTCATGTCGAAGTCGTCCTTGAAGTAATCAGGGTAGATCAAGGGGTACTCGAGGGCATTTTTACTCTTCAACTTGATAACCCCACGACTTCTGGGTCTCAGCAACATTGGAATAACCGACCAACTGTCTCGTCCGTTAATCGAATCGAAAGTTTTGTGGAAAAACTCGTCAGAGAGCCCGTGAGCTTTCGAAAGTTGAGCCCCGTCAGAGTTCGTCGAACCCGAAATAAAATGAAACTCGATATCGGGGAAGTCTTCTGAAGCATTCGCATACTTCGTATTAACAAAAGCTAACCCCTCAACGCCTCCCATGATCGTCAATGGACCTCCACCAAAGACGGCGTATTGCAAAACCGGTTTGACAGCATATACCCTATCCAAAGTGATGGCGTCATGCTGATTGATCAGAAACGTCAACCCGCCCAAGCCTACGTGATCCTGCATATTATGCCCCACCCTCAGGTCTTGTATCACCGGTATCCGGTGTTTCTCCAACTCTTCCCTAGGTCCAATTCCGGATAACATCAACAACTGCGCCGAATTGACTGATCCGGCTGAGAGGACCAACTCCTTCCTCGCCCTAACTCTATACAATTTGTTGTCCCTAATAAACTCTACCCCATAAGCTACCTTACTAACGGGGTCCACCAACACTTTAGTCACGTGGGACTTCATAGATATATGTAGATTTTGCCGTAATCTGATTGGTCGCAAGAAAGCCTTCGCCGTCGAACACCTGGACCCCCTTCGAATGGTTCCCTGCGCCACCATGAACCCCGTTTGGACCTCTCCATTACAGTCCCTATTTCTGTACCCCAGCTGCATACCCCCTTCTATAAAGCTAGCCACCAGAGGGGTGTGATAAGGGGCCTCCGAAACAGTCAAGTAACCCCCAGTCGCATGATAAGGGGTTTGCGCTAAGAACTGGTTCTTATTGTCCTCAGACTTCTTAAAATAGTACAAAGCGTCCTTGTACCCCCACCCCGGGTTCCCCAAGGCCTCCCAGATGTCGTAGTCCTTCTTGTTGCCTCGCACGTACAGCATGTAATTTAACACCGAGGAACCTCCCAAGACTTTTCCCCGAGGCCAGTTGCAGCGACCGTTCTTCATGGCTGAAACAAAAAACCCACCGTTAATAACTAATCCATCCACTGGATCCGTACTTTAACCGGAAGTGTTACTTTATCTACGTTAAATTGAAGCGGGGTTCATGGGGAACAAAACACTGTTTGTCCCACGTCTCTACGTCTACCCGAACCGGAGATATGGGCGACTTTCTAATTTCGACGAAGTGGGACAGTTTGTAGAAGTTACCGTAACTCCGGTTTGGGCTTACTTAGCGAGATGGGGTAAACGACGTTGGGTAAGGCGTAACTAGGGGATTAATGCATGGTACTATATAAGAGCTATAATCCGTACAATTTATTATTATTTCTTGTTTTAGGAAAAAATCTCGTAGATTTTTTTAAGGATTATTAAGTATGATGTATACGTGGTAAGACGGTTTAAATGGTATAATTAAGCGATCGCGACAAGATAAAACTTTCGCTAAAAATGGTTACTTGCCAATAAGTCGCTATAACCGGAAGTGGTACTTTATCTATATCAAAATGAAGATGAGTTCATGAGGAACAAAACATCGTTTGCTACACATTTCTTTATTGGCGCAAACGAGAGATATAACTGATTTTGTAATTTCGACGAAGTGGGACAGTTTGTAGAATTCGCTGTAACTCAGGTTTGGGTTAACTTATTTTAGGTTTTTTGAAAAAAAACAATAGAAATATTTTTAAATTTTCTTTGGAAATGTGTTTTTTTAATTATTCTCTAAATGTAATGTGTTTTTTCATTATTAATTATTCAACTATTATTATCCGAATTACTATTATTATATTATATTACTATTTACTATTATTTTCAATTATACATACAATCAGATATAAGTATCGATTTGGTAAAACCTACACGTAATCAAGTAGATAATTGATTTTTTTTATTAAAAAATTCAGTAAAAAACTTTTTTGAAGATAAAAATAATTTTTAAGAAATATAATTTTAAGATTGTTTTATTCTGATATAGGAAAGCGTTTCCGATTCGCTACAAATATTCGCTTATCGTTAAGTCGCCATAAGAGAAAGTGGTAATTTATTGACTTTAAATTGATGCCGAATTTATAACGAACAAAATGCAGTTTGATCTACGTTTCTATCTTCAAGCAAACTAAAGATATAAGCGACTTTCTAATTTCGACAAAGTGGGACACTTTGTAGAAATTGTTATAACTCGAGTTTGGATTTACCAAGCTTGCTGGGACAAACGACAATGAATTCAGAAGAACCAGGGGTTTAATTCACGGTGCTGTTTAATTGCTTAAACCCGTTTAATCTGAATGTTTTGAAGGTTATTTCATTTGTTTTTCTAAAAATATTTCTAAGATGTTTTTCTTAACTATTGTTATTAAATTTATAATTTTTTAGTTAAAAGTTGTTATCCAATTAATTTGTGGGATATAAAATAATTGTTAAAAATATGATTTACAAACACTTTTAGTAATTTATGTTATTTATAATAAGAGTTTTCGCTAAATATGTACGCTTACCGAAAAGTTGCCATAACCGAAAGTGATACTTTATCTTCATTATATCAAAGCGAGATTCTTGAGGAATAAAGTGCCGTTTGTTCCACGTTTCTAAGTTGATCCAAACGGGAGATATAGGCGACTTTCTAATTTCGACGAAGTGGGACAGTTTGTAGAAATCGTTGTAACTCGAGTTTGGGATGACTTAGCGGGGTGGGGCAAAATGATACCGGAACGATCTTAGGTTCATTAAATTTACGATGTTGTACAATATCTACTATTAGTTTAATTCAAATTATTTTTAGATTATTTCAGGGTTTTTCAAAAATTGTTTCGGATTTTTTTAGTTTTGAATTTTTTTTAGTTTTGGTTTTTTTTTAGTTTTGAATTTTTTTTAGTTTTGGTTTTTTTTAGTTTTGAATTTTTTTTAGTTTTGGTTTTTTTTTGTTTTGGATTTTTTTTTAGTTTTTAATTTTTTTTTAATTTTGGATTTTTCTCTAAATTTTAGATATGTTTTGTTCAAACTTTTGGAGATGTTTTTTAAAACAATATTTTCTAAGTTTTTTAAGCATTAATTATTCAATTATTATTTTATATTACGGAGTACTTGGACTGTGGACAAATATATTTCTTCATAATTAGTTCTTTATGTTACAAAATATATTTCGCTGTATTTGACAGCATCATCATGTTTTTAAAAATCATTCTAAATTGGGTTTCACGTCTTCTTTTATTTTTTAAATAAAATTGTCTTTTAAGTAGAAATTTTAAGTTTTGTGGGTAATTGTTTGTTTTTTATCTATTAAATATTTGTATTAATGGGTATAAGGTCTTTAAAAAATTAATTAATCATTTTTGAAGATAAAAAATATATTTGTTAAAGCATATAATTTAATAAGAAAGCGATCGGGGGATGGGGTTTGGTTCAGTGTAATGTGAAATAGCTGTAATTCATTTATTCAAGATGAGCGGAAGGTTTTTGAAGTTTTTTAAAAGATGTTTTGGAAAGTTATTTTGCAAATGTTGTTTCAAAACATTTCCAGATTTTATTAAATTAATCTCTATTCCTACTGATTTTAAGTATTCATTAGTAATTAATATTGAGGGTATGCATTTTTTACTAAATATTGTTTCTATTTGTACAATTTCGACGAAGTGGGACAGTTTGTAGAATTCGCTGGAACTCTAGTTTGGGATGACATAGCGAGGTGGAACAAAAGGATAACGTAACGATCTTAGGTTCACCAGGGTATAGCGTTAAATTCACGGTGTTGTACAATAGCTACTATCAGTTTAATTAAAATTATTTTTAGATTATTTCAGGGTTTTTCAAAAATTGTTTTGGATTTTTTTTAAATTTTGGATATGTTTTATATTTTATATAACGGAGTACTTGAACTCTTGACAAATATATTTCTCTGTATTTGACTGTATCGTTATGTTTTTAAAAATCATCAAATACTTTTAATAATATAATGATACAAGTAGATCGTACTTCAACTATTTATTTTTTAATGCACAACCGGTTTCGGGTTATATACGCATCTTCCGGTGCTAACTACAAAAACATGAGTTATTAAATACATGTAGAAATAAAATATTACTTATTGCTACTTACAATATTAATTATATATGAAAAATATTAAAAATGTCATATGTAATTAAATTATTGATGTAAATAACGGAGTGT
>JAWQRP010000698.1:0-24734 GCA_033557875.1 Quadriops clusia
CGAGCGCGGAGGGTAGGGAAGCCGCAGCATAAGAACATATATGAACAAGCGGTTTGGCGGCATCAGTCTTGTCTGAACAGCGGTAGGCGTACGCATGTATATGGACACGTGTATATTCTATAGAGAATTTCACACTGGGTGTTTGTTAGCGTTCACGGGTTGCAATCATTGCGCATGTACCTATGGCGCGACACAGCGTCGGTTCCCCCACTTACGTTTATCGCTTGGCTTCATTAGATTCAGTCTATGTCCTATCGTTGGAGTCATTCCCCCCACTTCTTACTTCCATGGTTTACTCCTATGCTCATATTAGTTCAAAGTGTAAATACTAGGTAGAATTCAGTAAGCTTACCTGATCTGAATGTCCAGGAACGGACCTCAGAGCTTGCCTTAAGTACATTCCTGGTGTCTCAGTAACATTTTCACTCTCTGGAGGAGTGTGATCTTCACTAAGCCGCACCAAAACATGCGCAACAGACGTTAAAATAAGTTTGCATATCTTCAAGACTACTAGATACGCTGAACGTTTCGTTACAGTGTCAGCGCTCGACATAAAGTTGTTCTTTGTTAGCATCTCTAAAAATGTATGAGCTTCCCCAGATACCATAAAACTGTATTGTATTTCATATGAATTTTCAGATAATGGATCTAACGCAGCAGGCATTAATAACGAATACAGGACTTCTAAGTTGTATAACACCTAAAAGAAATCATATGACAGAAATAAGGTTTAATGGTAACACTATTAGTGTAATATTAACTTACAATGTAGCTTACCTCTGATGGCAATGCACTGAAAAACATGCTGTCAACGGTAATGTTGGATTCATTATTTGTACTAAATAAATGTAGGAGTTTTTCAGACGTTGTCCCATCTGGTGGCATTAATTGCAACAAAGCTCTGGCCCCATCCCGAAGAGGAGGAAACTCTAAAGTACTTCCCAATGCTTGTAATTGACAAAAGAAGTGGGCATATACTGATTGGCTACTCATTAATACTCCTGGTAAGAGGTTCTCGGCTTCCGCAACATTTGGTCCATCATATGGATGTTGAGGAGATGAAGTTGAGCTATCAGAACTGCTATCTTGTGAAGAAGCCATATTCGAATTGATTTGAGTTATTTTTACAGATATCAACTAAAAAATAAATTAATACCCGTTAAAACTTTATATCTCTACACAAAGATTTAATGTATACATACCGTCTTATCGCGTACTGGTACTTGCACTAATAACTTCCAATCATCGCCACCATCTAACGGTTCTCCATTTACAAATAATTCTAACTTGCAATGTACGCCTGCTTTAATTCTCCTCATGATATTTCTTCGCAACGACGAAACCGTATCGTTTGTATGACTATACATTTCTATTTCTTCAACCTGTCGATTCGGTGTTGAAAAACGAACTATCAAACTAATATGCTTTCCTCTGCAAGCCCGATGCAAAGGCAACATTTTTCGTTCACCAGTAAATGCATTATCACATTCACTAAGATACTCGTGCAGAACTCTCATCACTCGACACATTTTCACAGCTTCCGCTTTAATTCGGCTTTGGAATTGCTGCGTATCCAGTTCTTTTTCATTATCAGATTTTTGCATAACCGTAACTGTGTCATAGTGAGCACGAAGCCTGTCATAACATTCAGTAATGTAATTTTCGTGAAACTCCAGGAGAGATCCTTGCAATTTCGGACCGAGGTTTGTACTAACTTCTCTCAATAGTTCTATCGCTCTTGCGGCAATATCATCGGAGCAAAGCGTTACGACTTTCCAGAGGTAATCGAGGCCAATCAAATCAGGATCTTCGGTCAGCAAAATCCTTCGCTTCACTTTTAGTTTCCCTTCTTTGGTATTAACTGCCTTGAAAAATCTTTCAAAGCATTTTATTCCACTTTCTGTGAGCAATGTCGGATCGAGCTGTAAGATGTTGTTTTCGAAAAAGTCATTGTTTATTCCAGGATCAAGATCGGGTTCTTCGCCCATTAGTTTCGAAAACCATTTGAAACATGCCTCTCGGTCAGATGCAAACACCGCATTTTCTGCAAGACATTGCCAAATTTGTTTTGCTTGGTCTGCACACAGCCATAGCTGTCCGTCTTTCAGTAAAAACCTAAAAGTAATAACAAAGGAAGTTAGAAATAGCTTTAGGCATATATCTTCTGATATAAAACACTAAATTAAATATGATAAAAGTGGCAGCCTACTATTACTAATCAAATATAAAAAAACCATAAATTAATATGTATATTTTGGTCTAGAATGACTAGAAGAGAATAACTTTACGCTGCTCTTACCTTAGAAAGTTAAGCCTTTCTTGCACTTGCAATGCATGACAGTAACGTCCATCTGGCAAGTAAGTCTCGCTGGTTAATTCTGGTTTTTCTTTTACAAGCTGACGCAAGCGTTCCATATAACTAGTAAGGCTATTAGTGACTAGAATAACAAGAGAATGCTGTTGTTGCAGTTGTTCAATGACTTCTTGCCGATAAAACATGTGATGGCCTCTCTGAGGGTGCATTCCGTTTGCTGATGGTTCGTAAAGACAGCATATTTCACGGATTTGTTTCAAAGCAGGCAAAGCCCATAGTTCTCCTGACTTCAACTCTTCCACGCATTTATCTAGCCAAACCGTCTTTTGATGATCTCTTTCCTGGGAACAGCTGTAATCCAAAATTTTCACATGTGCTGTAAGAGCTTGATCCATTATTTCTGTTGGAACATCTTCGGCATGAGCCAAGTTCCAAAAAAGTGTTAACACTTTATGAGCCATGACTCCTTCTTTGTCATCTTCAGCCAATCGCCTAATAAGTTCTAAGAGTCTTTCTCTCTGCCGCTTTGAGGCAGAAGTCCAACTTTGTTGGAAACATTCAAACAAATGGTCTAATTGTTCCGGACTGAAATCCCAGGCCAGTTTAGCTAATAAATCATGAACGTTTTTCACAATAGCTTCGTGTTTACCAGCTTGGGCTGACCAGACCGCATCTAAATCCGATAAACTAAGGGCTCTTTCCTTAATTACAAATCTGAGTATTTTTTCAAGTTTTTCTACGTATTGGGGTTGATGCAGCGAATCTCTAAGAACTATTTCCAACACTCTATTTTCGTTGATCCATTTCTGAATATTTAAGATTTGAATTAGTACATAGGTATATGTAAATATAAATTTATATTTTACTTACAGCCATTTTATCTGCAGTTAAAAACTCCTCTTCTTCCATTGTATGATGCCTATTAGGATAATAAGATACATTTGATATAACTTTATTAATTTCATTTAGAGCATTCATTTTCCCATTGAAGCTAGAAATTTGCAAGAGACGTAGAATCATTTTCAAGCGAAACCCTTCTAAAGTTCTGATCAACTCGTCTTGATTGGGTATTCTTGATGCAAGGTTTTTCGATGATTTTATAATTGCAGAAACAATGTCGCTTTTTGATTCGTTTTTCGCTTCTCTTTTTAATTCGTCATCCGTAAGTTTGTCTAATATACCAGGAATCATTTCCTGAAAACCAATTAAGTTTATAAGCTGTTCCTTTTGAGTTTATGGAGATTTGTTTGAGGATTTTTATGTTTCTTGTATTTAGTTATTTTTTACACACATAAATATATTTTTGTCTTTATATAAGTTGTCTTGTTTCAGCAGATCAAAGGATTATGGTTTTATTGTTGGAAATAGAGAAAATGACTAAAAGCAAAAGTATCATTGGTTGTATCCTTTCCTTGGTCCAGTTTGACGTTACTTAACATCATGGAAAGTTTTATGACTTCATTTTCACACATTTTACGCTTTTCATATATTTAAATCTTGGGGATTTGGGTCCAATAATACGCCTTTAAATCTTCATAATTACCATTTTATTTCGACGTTTGGTCACATTGTTATTGGGATTTTTCAAAATTTTTTTAATTAAAAATGTTAAAATAGATCACATACACCAACAATTAATTAATTAACATTTTTCTAAAAAATCTTTTACAAAAATTTCTTTGTTCTATCCTTGCTCTACATGTACTTGTCTAGTATAAAGTGCGCACTTTATACTAGACAAGTAAACATGAAGAGCAAAGGATAGAACAAAGAATTTTTTAATTTGATTTAATTTGGTTGACCCAGCAACATTTGGAATTAATCAAAGAAATTTTTATAAAAATGTAAAATAATTTTTATGCGTTTGTGTATGTGATCTATGTTAAACATTTTTAATTAAAAAAATCTTGAAAAAGCCCAATAACAATGTGGCGAAGCGTCGAAATAAAATGGTAATTATGAAGATTTAAAGGCTTATTATTGGACCCAAATCCCCAAGATTTAAATATATGAAAAATAAATGGAGGGTCAAGGAAACATAATGGAAAAATTTTACACTTCTGGACCCCACATCATGTTAAGTCTAATTCTCATTACTGATAAAAAGCCTGATATTTTTATTTTGCTAATAAAATTGAGGAATGCACGAGAGTCAATCCCTTTAAATGGTAAGCAAAATTAATACTTTTTTTATTAAATTTACCTTTCCAGCAGTAAATGTAACTGACTATGATATTGTGAGCAGTAACCATCTTTATTTCACCATTTTAA
Source organism: Quadriops clusia (assembly GCA_033557875.1). NCBI lineage: Eukaryota > Metazoa > Arthropoda > Insecta > Coleoptera > Hydrophilidae > Quadriops > Quadriops clusia. The sequence continues at coordinate 4,586 of JAWQRP010000698.1, forward strand.
GGTTAAATAATAACTTTTCAATAATTGATTTATTTCAATTATTCGGCATTTATGAAAATTGTAAATATGATTTTTATATTTTAATTTAAGAATATTTACACTTTATGTTATAATCAAATAAAAAGCATACAAAATCTTTGTTGTACTTGTGAATTTAATTTGGCATTTAAATAAAATTGAGCATTTAAATTTGCATTGATATTCCCTTATAAGAAGGCATCACAGGTGCTTGTGCATCCTTAATATTAGTTTGCTCGAACCGTTTTGTGAAAGTTATTGAGACTTGTGAACAAAAATTTTGCGTGATTATTATTTCAGTACTTTAAAACAATCATCGTGTTACGTAAGTAAACTATTACTCCAGTCAAAGTGCATCAAATTTCACCGTTATACAGAGGAAAAGAAAATAGCACCATTATAAAAAAAAAATTGTTACACGATTTTTTTTTATATTTACTGCTTATTTACAATCTACTGTCCTCTTTTAGAGCATTACGAAAATCTTTTAAATGTATGTAGTGTCATTGCAGAAAATCATCATAGTGTAACTCTCCTCATCTGTTCTAAGGTATATTCTATTTCTGTTGCTGTTGATCAATTGGTTACTGCTACTTTAACCTTCTTGCAACATTTGATGGCATGTTTAGTTCTGCTACCAATATATTGCAATGTCCACTTAGTTCTTGTCCATATAGTTTCAATAATCTGGGGATTTCATCACAAAGAGAATTCGTAGGTCAGATTCGTATCGAATAAGTTTCTCCTTGAAATAATTTTAAATTCATAACTTTGATCCTTTTACTGAGAATTAATTTTAAATAAAATACTATTGATTTAAGATATAACAAATGAGGTACTGTTGAAAAGGTCTTAACAAGTATATTTTACGAAAAAAGTATAAACCGTTTGATGTCATTTAAATAGATGGGATTAATAATCTTTGCATCCTATTGCACAAAAATATTTTAAGAACAAAACTTTCTTAAAGTCAGGAATCTTTTGTTAAAGTTAATGCTAATGTTAAAGAAAGATTAATTAATGCATATACTTCTGAAACTATATTAGTTCTATCTCCAATATTAAGGCCATAATCCATAATCCACTTAAATGTGACATTATTTTTTAATTTATACGATACATAATTTCGTTATTCTTCTAAATAGTAAAACTTGATTTTTAACAAAAAACACTTACCAAAACTGGGAGGATATACTTGCTGATGGTATGAGGTGACAAGTATTCATAAGCTAATCCAAAGGGTCGAAGTAAAGCATATACGACAGCTACGCTTAAATTTTTGTCGCTTTGGAAACGTTCTAGTAATATCTGGAATCCACCGAATTCGCCAAATTTGTTTATTAGGTCTACTAACCACCCTCTTGCGTTACGGAAGTCAGGGGTCGGTCGTGCAAATAATTCTTCTTCAGACAAATTTGTTGTTGGACCAGCGGTCTCGCTCTGTCTCGAGGCATTGTAGGTGTGAAATTTATTATTAGGATTGAACACCATAGCCAGTAAATCTAGCAAAGGAAACCAGTCATGAGGAAGCTTTATGACACACAACTCTACAAGACGCAAACAATTTTGGTTGATGCAGAGATGAATATTTGGTTTCCAGCTTGAGACAGCATCGTCGGTTAAGATCTTTTTAAAGGAGGTTGTCAAACCTTCTCGGAAGAATCTCTGACAAGCCTCAGACTTTATATCAGCTCCTTTCCTAGACAAATCTATAGCTGCCTTCAATAAGCATTCCAACTCTTGATCGGGTAATACTGGTACAACCCATCGTAAGTTGGAAATCTTCTCATCGAGGGAAGCTAATTTTTCATGAGGAAATTCTGGTTCAGCATTTTCGTCAGGAGTCTCCTCAACTGGTGGTTCCGATGGTCCTGGTACAGATGGTACGTTCTGTAAAGTGAAGGTGAATGAAATGATGCATAAGGAAATAGTATGAAAAAATTAATGACTGGTTGTGTTATTGTGTTATGTTGTGTCTAAATGCAATAATTTTTAATGCAAGTTTTATTATTTTAAAGTTTAGTATGTTTGAAATTTATGAATTGAAAATTAAGATCTAGTTCAAGATTAATCAATTGGTAATAATAATGGGTAGTATTTTCTTAAGAATATTTATTATATTAGTATACTGGGAGATTGCTTTTATTTCAGGAGACAGTTTCGAGCCTATGTAACCAAAAATGAAATGGGTTGTATAGAAATAGGACACAATGCATAAAAATAAAAAAATACAATCAATTAATGAAATAAAAAAATTCTCTTACAACTATTGTACATGGGACAAACATTAACTAAAATAGTACTCCTAAATATTAAAGGTAAATTAGTACATTCGGTTTGAATTTCGCCAAGAGATTGGTTCAGAGCTAGCCATTATCATTACCACGTTTGAACTTCTTGCATGAAATAATACAAATGATGAAGTAGAGTAAACAAATATAACCTGCACAGTGGCCCTTTCTTCACCTCCCGGTGGTGGAACGGTGCACCGTGTTCCCTGAAAATTAAATTCCGGCATGAAGTTTTTGTTTTACAAAACTCATTTACGAATGTGAACGATTTAATTTCATTAATGTTTGTGCTATTTATTATAATTTGTTTCATTTTCAGTTTGTAGACTTAGATCACATAGTTGCATGTTGTCGCAGCGAAAAGAAATACTTTGATTTTCTAAGAATAAATTTGTAAATTTCGGAAGGATGCGTTGTGTAGCCGTGTGAGCCAGGTATGCCAACAAAAACAGCTCATTATATGGTAGGAGTAATAAAACTTTAAAACACTTATAACAATAATATAGTTTGCAGGAGGCTTTTACAGGTTTATCAATTTATGGGAGCAATTATCAAAAGTAAATTGAACCAGAAAGATAGTCATGGTTATATATACAATCATGAAGGTCGAAGCAACACTTGATTGTCCAGACCTCACCAAAACTAAAAAAAAAAATTGGAAGTGTTTTGTACAAATGGCTATAAAAACCATAGAAACATTGGGACGATTTGGTTATTTATTATTTGACAAATTTAATGTCAAGTGTATGGTGACATCTAGTGTTATTATAAAGCGCTTCTAAAATATTAAATTTATATACCAATAAGTAAAAAACGAATTATATGTATATATTATAATAAATTATATGACTTCATCTTAATTACTTGGAATTTGTACAAGTATGTACTAATACTAATAAAGATTACTTAATGTAAGTGTATATATATATATATGTATATACGTATACGAGGATATTTGTTGTGCAATATTATTCATCCCATGTTACAATTAACATGATTAATATTTTAAAAACCCTCTCTAGAAGACTTGTTGTTGAATTTTGTTGAAAAATTAAGTGAAATTGGAGCACCGATGGATGGTGGCTTAAGGAAAGATTACAAGCATGATTATCGATAAGTTGCATTTTATTGAGAATTTTACGGGGGAATGTGGCAAACCGTGACAAATACAACAAAGGACAACTTACCTGTGTTTCTGAGGTTTCTCCTGTGATTCCTTGTCCTCTTGTTGCGATAGTCATCTTTCCTTCTCAGTGGTTTATAAACATATTCAGAGAGAGTATCTGCAATATGACATGTTTTGTGAAATGGGTCAGTTTTCAGTTGGGCACAGGAACGGATGGGACACAAGGAATTTGTGTAAATGGATTTAATAAGCATTGAGAATAAAAGGTGACAAATGTCAAAATCATTGGAAAATATGAGGGAGTGACAAAAGTGACACTGACAATTTAGGGTGAAAGAGCAGGTCGACTCACCTATGTAAAAAAATAAGTAATTGTTGAGTGACTAACGTACAAAAATACGAAAGGCGTAATAGTAAATTAATAGGATTTAAATGGCAAATAAATATAAGGCTTCAGTTTTTGACAACTGCTCTGTATCACCGGTATATACACAAAATGGCGCCCAAAATTAACGATTAAAAATATTCTAAAAATATCTCTCGCCGCACAAATGCGCCATTGCATTTGTTATAAAAATCAAGACGCGAACTTATAATCCACTATTAAAATGCAATAATGAACACTACATACAAAATTGTTCAATGTTGACGTACGAATTATTTTTTACAGGCACGTCGTGAGTTGCAAAACAGTGCTGACAACATTTCTTTCCCACAAAGAAATTCTTCCTAGGGTATTTCGCTCCTCGGTCGCACCTGCGAACGAATTCCATTGATCTGATATCGTCTCTTCCCGATACTTTTCTGAATATTTTATTTGTATACTCTGCTATTGAACAACAAGTACTCACGATCGGTAATAATTACATCTTATCAGTTGCGAAGCAACAAATTATTACGTTTGCAACAATGTCAGAGTTTTTTGTTACTAGACTTATTACTAGATGTATTACATTATAAGTGACAAAAGTATTCCTAAATTCCATTGTTTTATATGTACAAACAAAAATAAACATGAATTTGAAATATTTCAAATAAATAATATATATATAATAAAAATAAAATAATAAATTAAGAACATACAATTTTCGCATTTATTTACATAAATAGTTTATTAGTACGTTATCATGTGCAAAATCATATTTTTGCGGAAATATATATTTAAAATTCCTTGTACGTGTAATAAAACACAAAATTGAAAAAAGGATGTACATAAAGACATCATCTACAGGTCCAAGCGTTGATAAATGTACATATTAAATTTTTAAGATCGATAACTTGAAATACATCAAGTACCAAATGAATGTTGTGTGGACACTTAAATTTACACGTAATCAATACCGCATATCCATTAGAATCGTAGACCAAACAAAAAATGAAACAAGGTCTAGACTTCCCAGCACAATAATTGCATTTAAACATTAAAAACTAGCGCTCTGAATAACCCAGCAATATAAATACCGGAAGTTACAATTACACTTTCATATCGCTTTTTATCAACTTATTTCTCGTCAGAAATGATATGCACATTTCGTACTTTCAATCTTCCCGCATTTACCAGCGCAAGTATAACGTCCATGATAAGATGATAACCTCAATAAAATGATATAATACAAGCGAATAAATAAACAAATATGAATCTGCTTCCAGCAGAAACGGCAGGTAAATTCCACATCAGCTCTAACAGGGCAGGTTACTTATCAAAATTGTTTACAGATTCTTTATGTGCCATTTGTGGGGGCAACCATAGCTCTTCGAACTGCAGCTTGTTCGAAATCACTAATCATGTACCTGACAATAACGTGCTGTCCAAGGCACGCCTTACTTTGCCAAAGATCTTTAAAATCGAAGCAATGATCGAAGGGCACAGCTCCATAGTTGCCGTCGACTTCGTGTCCAAGGGAACACAGTTCGGACCCCTCGAAGCCAACCGGATATTTTCTTTGAACCCTGACATTACATTCTCGCTCAAAATTTTCACCAATGATGAGGATGATTACTTTGGAGAGTACTACTTGAATAACGTCAACGAACATGAATGCAATTGGATGATTTTTGTTACTCCAGCACAGAGTGTCGAGGAACAAAACTTGATTTGCTATCAGGTTTGTATTGAGTCAATGATGGTGATGATGTGCAGTTTCATAGACTACTGGCACTAAATCAATGTAGAGTGGTAAAATTATATCTCTTTGCTTTATATGCGTGTTCTAAAATGTTATGGAAATTTAGCAGAATTCTTGCATCGCATAGTATTACACTTTTGATAACTTATGTTACATTCATAATCTGTATAATAATTTTATAATATAACATAAGTTTATATCAGATTTCGATAAGAGACTAAATCGGCACCAATAAAATTTGATGTATACTTTCCATTGGCTCGTTATCCTTCTCTTCCATAACATAAGTTTATTCAATTATCTATAGACATAACTATTGTCATTAGAAATGGAACACAGAAATAATAGTTTCTACAAGGTATTATACGTCATACTTGCTCCAAGAATTCTTGAAAGCTGTAACAAGTCCCTTATAGCAGCAATAAATTAGAAAATCCCGTAGACATTTCCTAAACTACACATCAAACAAAGAGCTCAGCAAGAAACAATATTTAAGTTTAGGTTTATGATATACTAGCTGACCCAGCAAACTATAGCATTTTCCCATTTCTTACATCTGACTGGTTCATGTACTAGTCAAACGGTCAGAAGTTCATCAACAATATGTGCAGTTTATAAATATTTATGAACTGCGCACTTTGTTTAAGAACTTTTGATTGCTTATACTTTCCCCAGTCAAAAAAAAAGTTTGGATTGTTTTTCAATTTAGTAACAATTAGTAGAAGTACAACTATCATTAAATGTTATCTTGAAGTATGATATCATTATACAAAATTACTAATGTGGGTTGTCTACACAACAGATTTTATTTATTTTGTTTATTAATTTCGTTCATTTTGTACATGCCGAGAACCTAACAATCTGGTCAAGTAAACCTTCCCCTGAACCTAACAAACATTTGGTGTAAATATGAACCCTATCGCATAAGCGGTTTCAAAGTTTTAAGAACTTTCACATATGTATGCTAAATTTTTATACATCTGCAATTTTTACTTATTTTCTTCTTGTTGTTCTTGACCGTTTTATTAATCTTTTATTTTTATGAATAAACTTTAAAATGACTTAATTAAATTAATCCTTGAGCTGCTTATATTTTGTAATTTTTTATTACTACTTGTAATGAAATAAATAACTAAATAGTACCTCCTGACCAGTGTGCCGTTACAATTTGTATGTATAAAGCTTTTAAGTGTCTTCTTTGACATCCACAGTCTCCTCATGCTCTTAAGTTTGGTCTTCCTCGATAAATATATGTATGTATTTTATAAGCATATTTTTACTAGTCTTGAATAATTTGTATTCCATACTCTGTTCTCTGTACTACTTCCATCGAACCTATACACATAGAACATTCTTTGAAGTTTTAAGTAAAATATACTTTGTCAAATTTCAAATCAGATGAAATGTAAATAGCCTATTATGTGTCGCCTTATTTAACTTGAAGGAAGTGTGAATGTTCAAAGAAGAAAATAATGAACTGATATTAGGTACTGATATTTACTGCGATAATTATTTTGAAAGAAAAGAATTTCGCTACAACAACCTCTTTGTCTTTAAAATATCATCTTGACTCATATAGCAACCATAATTAATTTCTTTATTAATTATTCCTTAGGATAAAGAAAAGATTTACTACCTTTCAATCAGAGACATTCAGCCAGGCGAACACTTAAAAGTCTGGTATGCTCCTCTTTATGCCAAAAAAATGAATAAGCACATATTAGAAAGGAAAATTTTGGAAGATGTTCCAAGAGACGCTGGAATAGGTAATCCAAAATACACTTTTTTATCATCCTCTGCCTCATGATTTCCTGGTATTGCAGACATAAGGACTTTAGTGAAGAAGCAACAAAATATCCCCGAGAGAGAATCTTGGACTTGTAAGTTTTGCAGTATTATGGAACCAGATGTTGTCAAGTTTGCCAAGCACATGTCTGAACATTATGCAATGCAACTTCGAAACCAATGCGAGATATGTAAAGCAACATTTACGGTGCGGAAGGTACGCAACACACAAATCTAGGAATAATAATTTATCGTTCAAAAGTTACAGAAAAACTTGTTATGTTATTATTATATTAGGTATATATAATGTAATGCAAATATCATATTACATATGTTGTTGCAGAGTTTAGCAAAACATATAAAATTAGTGCACAGCAACAGCGTCGTTACTTACCCAACTGCCAATGAAAAACCAATCAACAAATCAAGGGAAAAAGATACCATCGATAAAGACACATTAGTAGGAGGCCCTTTACTAAACGATATTCTAGCCGATAGCATGGACAATACAAACGTATTACTGCCACAAACTGACTTCGACATGGGATTAGGAAACCAAAATATGATGTTGGAGACGGAAAATCTGAATGTAGAGAATCTGTTGAGTGAAAATGTTAAAGAGTTGGATCACTTTAACTTTGAAATTGACGAAAATCAGGAGCAGTTTATTTGTGATATTTGCTTGAAGGAATTCTCAAAACTGAAAGCCTTATACATCCACTTAAACAAGCATACGGGAAAGTATACTTGCGAAATATGCAGGAAGATTTTCGCTCGGAAAGAAAACTTTCACGCTCACGAGTGCATTTCGTCAAACGAAACCTTTCCATGTACCATATGCTCAAAAACATTTTCTCTTAGGAAATACCTTATTAGACACATGAAGAGCCATGAAAGGACCTTTCAGTGCGAAAAGTGCCATAAGAGTTACACTTCGTCGGCAATTTTAAATGATCACACTTGTACAGGTGGACCTCCTAGGGAAAAAGAGCACAAATGCGAAATTTGCGGAAAGGTGTTTCTGAAGGAAGCTTACTTGAGAAAACACTTGAAAATACATTCAGATAAGAAAAAAGATAAAGAGAAAAAAGATGAGAATGGTTCCCAAAATTCATACATTTGTGAAATATGTTCCGCTACCTTCAATTATATTTCTAATTTAAAAGTGCACATAAGAACCCATTCTGATCCTACATACAGTTGCGATATGTGTGATAGTAAGTTTTTTAGGAAAGAAACACTTGATAATCATAAGGAGACTCATAACGACAAGGGAAATGAGGTTTGTATTCATTTTCTGTTGTACTATGTATTCTTAAATTATATTAATAACGGCTGTATGCATTGCAGTTTCAGTGTACAGTGTGTGACAAAGGTGTTAAATCCAAAAAGAAACTTCAAGCACACATGAAACTCCACGATCCACCGATGTTTCCTTGCAGCGATTGTTCGATGACTTTCACCTTAAAAGTTAACATGAAAAAACATTACATGAACATCCATAAAAAGAAGTGTTCCATCTGCAACATAACCTTTGCAACTCATGACGAGGTCCTTGCTCATAAAGCTGTACATTTTGATTCGTTTTACACTTGTCCTGTTTGCGAAAGGAATGTCAAGTTAAGGAGTTCGATGCGAAGGCATATCAAGAAAGTTCACCCAGAATATAATATTACAGAAAATGAATTGAAAAAGTGCCGAGTAAATAATGCAAATAAAGAGGTCCTTAAGGATGAAACTGAAAAAGAAGATAATGTAGATGAAGTTTCTATAGATATGTCGATAGACAACGAAATAGCCCAAAATAATTTGGAATTGAGTAGTGGTGTGGAAACAAATAATTCGTCGCAAGACAACTATCCCGTTATGGAGAAAGAGAAAGAATTTTCCACGATGTTACCAGACAGTTACGAATCCACGGATTTGTCCAACTTAGATATGAATGATCAAATTGATAAAACAATTGTAATGGATCAGGCCGATTATGATGTTGATGGATTTGATGAAATAGATTTGAATATTGCAGAGAAACTGGTGAACAATGAAGAAGTGTCCCCGAATTTTGGGGTGAATAATTTTAATCAGCAAAGTGATCTGGGAATACCAATCACTAGTAATTTAGAGCAAACCGAGAACATTCTTGATTTTAATAATTTGGAAATGGAATTTGGCAGACCTTTTACTTCAGCACAACCTGAGTTACCAGCACCAGTTTGTGTGTCAATGCCTGAAATAATGCAGGATGTAACATTAGGTGATTTTTTTCAATATTTCAACATATTTATTTACACTATATGAACTCTGTTTCTAGGGGAAAATGCCTATATATTGGACAATGGCACAATTATTGAACCTCGGGATCAGGGTAATGTTGTAGTCTATATTTTAGATAGAAAATTTGATACAAATAACGGGGTCAATAAAAATGGTTTAGTTTAAGTTAAGGTCTTTGAAATCAATTACTTTGCAATAAAACTTATTAAAGAGTTATGGAGTCTTGAAGTAATAGTTAAGTTTAATAATGTCCAGCGAGGTTTAAATGATAAATGCTGGTTGAAAGTTTAAAAAGAAAATTTTATATTATACAAAATATTTATTTATTATTTAGTAGGTGAATAATGTGTATCTTGAGTTATCAGGAGCATTTTATATTGATTTTATATATTTTATTTAGAGCTTTTATTTTACAGTCTTAATGTTTTCTTACACTAGTGGGAGTATTCAAATTGAAACGATCTTCTTTTGCAAACTTTACAAGAAACAAATCTTTGGTTGCCAAGTTGTAATGAGTTAACTAAGATTATTTATGTAGAGTTACCTTTAGCATAGGTTCCTTTTACTATTATATAAAAATTACTCAAGGGGTTTTTTCCATGTAAAGGATTTTGAGTAATTTAAATTTCCCATTTCTTAACATGTTCACTGAGTATTATGCGCCTAGCTCGTCATTTTTCCTTAGTGGCAGGCGTGATACGTACTGAACATGTTAATCATTTTTTGCTTAATTAGGAATTAAGGCACCCAGTTAATCGGTACAGTTCAAGCAATAATTCTAATAGTTCTCAATATTCACTCTGAATTTAGCGATTCATTTGTAGTATCACATTTAATTTGTTTAGACTTACCGGTAATGAAATTTCAGTTTGGTGGAACATTAGTACTTACACATAGAAATGTTAACCAGAATATTTTAGAGTAACTTGTGTTATAAATATAGCAGACATCAACAGTATTCCAGTGTTCCAAATTGTATTGCAATATGGTTGTACTAATAAGACTAAGTTACTATAGTTAGGTTAAAAATGGAAGATTAGCAATTTGTTAAGATGCTGTTTTTAAAAGTTTACTGCTATCATAGTCGCACAGTAATTTAGATATTTAAAACAATCGGGTTTTAAATATAATTTGTAAATTTCTAGTAGACAACAAAAGCAGTCTAATAATACAACCAGTTGTATACAATCATTTGTTGTATAATATTTCTCTTTATTTTCATGTATATACAACTTATTAATGGTAGATTAGAATTACTAAACTACTAAACCTTGTTAAAATATTGTGAAAATTGACCGTGTTCAAACATCTGTTATGTCCTTTACAGGTGACTTTCCATTACATTATCAATTGATTTTAGTGCATAATTGCTCCATTTTCATAAATTCTTTAAATAACCACGAGAAAATAAAATTCCTACCATTGATCAAGAATACATCTTCAAAGTGCTATTTTCATAACGACTTTTTGATTTTCATTCTGATGTACGGAAAGTAACTTTGTATAAAACTCTACTTCTAGAGTTAGTTTAATAATATATTTTATAAATATATCTCTATATATGTTAAATGTTGTTTATGTTTAAAGTCTATAAACTTTAATGTACCTACTCCAAATAGTTTAAAAATAAATTTTTTTGCATAATAACGTTTATTATATATTTGACATTTTCACTAAACTAACAGGTAACATTTTACATATGAAATTAAACTGGACATTGCGCCCTGACTTGAGAGGAATTTATCATAAACTAAAAAATTAACAACTTTGGCCTAAACTACATTTCTTTACATACAAATATGAAAGTAATGCTATATTTATACAAAAACATGAATCTAGTAGCTCTAGTAACTACATATGTGGTATCATTTATTCATGTGAATGTTTGCAAAAATGATTTAAATCTAAAACATTTAAAATTGAGTTCATTTAATCACTTTTTTTATTTTGATTTAGACTCGAATGGTATCACATATAAGTGCTATGTATGTACATACAATAGAATGTAAATAAAATAAGTAGTCAGTGAATTTATGTTACATAAAAATAACAAATAATTTTGAAAGGGTTTGCAAGATAGGTATAATATTTGTGCTTTTAATAATTGTGTTGGAATTTCATTTGGCACAAATATCATATTATGTAGGCATCAGGGATGCGTATAATACATTTCTAAAAATAATAGTTCCTCTATATCGATATAGGTTTTTCCTTGGTTTCGATTTAACGTCACTAATATTAATTAGTTTAATGTAGTTGAAGGCAAGAGCACAAGTTTTGGTAGTATATATTGATATACTATTGTACTTAAATGCGTAATTAAAATATAGGATGCGTGTACTAAAGTCATAAATTCGTATAAAGTTTGGTTTCCTCGTATTGTGCTATAACGAGATAATACACATGAAATAAATAAAAAGATTAAGATGATTCAAAATATAAGTATAAAAGAAAGCTGGTCATAATTGTATCTCTTTCATTAAGATGTGCAAATAAACATATTTAACTACAACTACCTAGTATGTGTAGCGTTTACTATGAATGTATCTCCAGTAATTATTATTATTTTTCAAATTAAAATTTTCTGCGCAGATTTACTTGATAATAAAAATTGTAAATGACCAGTTCAGGTCTGTACAAAAGATATACACAGACATAATATTATAATTTAGCAAAGAACAATTTGTTTCAAAAATGTAAAACTTTTAAAATCAGTAAGTTATAGCTCAGGACGACGAAGATATTGGTTACATGATATAAATATTAAAAGAAGAGTAGACAAACAATAGACTAGAGATAAAAAAACAGCATGGATATAAGGTTGCAAGCATAATCAACTTATAGTGCAGAAATCTGGATTGCAACATAAAATAATTTAGGAAAAAATAGTAGTAGTAGAGGTAGAGAGAAGGACGTAATAAAATACGTAAAAGAAAACAGGTTATTATGGGATGATCATGTAAGCAAAGCATACAAATAGATGAATATTCAGAGGCAAAGAATGGAGCCCAATGGGAATGTGTAAGAGAGGAAGACTGAAAAGATCATGGGGAGGTAAAACGGTTGAAATTATGAAAAGAAAAAGTTTGAGAGATGGACAAATCTTGTTTGAGATAATAAATTTTAGGTATTGTAAATATTATTTAACTTATTTTTGGCCAATTTTTTCTTGAACCATACTATTGGTCATTAACGGTGTCAGAATTACCAATCATGACAACTCTCGCTTGGTAACCATCTTTAAAACAATCCTGATTAAAAGGCTCATTTTCTAGTACCCTGTATTTGGTTAGTTGCTGATAGACTTGTTTCATGCGTTGGATGTTAATCCTGCTGGCGACTGAGTGATTGACCATCGGAAGGGGATAATCTTTCCCGATTATGCATTTCGCTGTCCTTTGTACATTCTCCGGAGCTGTCCAAGGCTCGTGTATGTATTGAAGTGGCATATTTTTCAAAACTGGCAAGTATTTTCTGGATAGAACATTTAATTCACAGTAGTTTGAATTAACGTAAGTAAGCTTATATTACCGTATGTAGTCTCCGTTTGGGTCCGCTTTTCTTCCAAACTTTACAGGGCAGTAGCAGTGAAAGAATTGTTGAAAGAAACTTGAGCAGGATAACCACATCCACATTCCTGCGTTAACTGACCAATCGGCATCGAGGAGGAGTTCTTCGAAGACCTGTTATTGAGAAAAAAATGTAAGGCAAATTATTGTTATTTTGTTACAATTATTTTTTATTTTAAAAATTTAGCTGCTTACATCATTAACCATTCTAAAGACTTATATTTATAAAACGGGTAAATTACTATTTTCTATATAGGTATACTATATCATTTAAAATTAATTCTCAGAGAATCGGGTAAAGCTGAGGATTTGAAAATATGTTGATTCAAGAGAAAGCTTAATAACTATTGATTTAAAAACATTTAAATTTAAGCCATTTTGGATACATTTGTAATTTATCTACTTTTTACACCATAGTATATTAGTTATTTAATAGTTAATATTAATAATAAAAACAAAATAATAGCGTTTAAGAAACTATACTTTTTACGTTTCTGTATTACTCTGGTATAAAATCTTACCCTTACATAATTTATACATTGTTCCTGTTAGAGTTTTTGGAAATCGTTTGAGCAGATACAATAACAATGAAGTAATTTTGTCATGCTTTCCTGAAACTTTTATTAAAGTGAAATAATTACCTTCATACCCTCTTCCCAAGATAGCCACAAGTCTCCCCTGGTTAAGAAGCAAGCCACAGCATGCCGAGCTAAATTATGAATCCATCCTTCTTCCCGAAGCTGAGTCATTATGGCATCGATCCATGGAAAACCAGTCTGACCCTGAAATTATTACATAAATATTTTTTTCCAAATATATAGCAAATACATACATTTGCCCACTTAGCCAAAGCTTCGGCGTTTTTGTCCCAAGGGATTTGAACGCAAATGGGATTCCCCAACATTTTGTCAAAGTTTGGATTTTTGGTTGCGGCACAGTAGAAGAATTCTCGCCAGAGCAACTGTCCATGCAGGGATAAAGGAGGAAAAGCTTTCTTAATTTTCTTGTAAAGCTCGGTCAGTTGGTAGTAAAATAATCTGGTGGATAAGCAGCCAAATCTTAGGTACGGTGACAAGCCGGTTTGAGACGGAAGAAGCGATTGAGGCGTCATCTTAGGTCTTCCGAAGGATGCAACCCAAGCCTTTCTCTCAAGGTGTCTTTCTAGTCGGGCCAAAGCTTCACTTTCTCCACCATGCCACATAGGTGGTAATAAACCGTCTGTGTCGAACCCTAACTCTTCCAGAGTTGGAACTCCATACTTCTCATCATGGTCTTCAGTCAAAGGAGTGTGAGCTCCGTTGAGGGTCCTCGCTGTCACAGGAGACTCTGCGATTGGGGGAGGCCCCATGCAAGCAATTACTGCCAAGAATTGGTGGTAGGTCAGAGGAGCCCTTCCCCCATTTTGGTCTATTATGTGCTGAAGGTGGTACAGGGTGTGGGACACCCTTTGGATTACGGTAATGCCCAATTCCTTGCATAGGGCGCTGATGTTGTGGTCTCGTACTCGACCAAAGGGTTCTGGGTCTTCCTCAAACGTTAATGAGGTGGTGCCCCATTCTTTGAAGAGTTTTGGGAGAGTATCGGCAGGCTGGCCTCTTATCACGAAGAGGCGAGAATTCAATTTACGCAGGCTCCTATCTAGGTCTTCTAGACATTGAAGGAGAAACCTATATAGATGTGTACAAAATTGATAAATGTTATTTCGCTATGTTTTGGATATGTTATTGTTAAATTATATTAATATTGTTATAATTAGACCTGTATTTTATTTTTTAAATGTTGTTGTTAAAATGCATTTGGATGATTACTTCTATGATTCTAATACCTGTGTAATTAGTAGGTTAATATTAAAAATACTTTTAAATGTAATGTATATCTGCAATTTTAGAGATATAACATTGTTTATAGGCTGTTTATAATTATTTGGTAAGTATAAATATGAAACCTTAGTAAATATTTTGAACAAAAAATTTTCTCATGCTTAGTATTTCAATTTACTTCAATTGTAATATTTTAATGTCAGGCGTTTTATAAAAATTTTATTGGGTTTTCTAATTTGAAATTATTGTACACATCAGTTAAGTAGGAAATACCTAAATACAATAAGTAGGTTTACTTAAATAAAATAATTCTGTTGCAAATAACTATTGCGAAGTCTAAACAATGATTGTGTATTTGGTGCACGAGATAATTGTTAACTTATTAATTTGCGCCGGCAGTTGCAAAATAGAAATAGAAAATTTAATTAATTTACAATTAATATAAGCAATAAATTGGAGGTTTACAGTTTTGGTAAGATAGCAATAAATTTAACTACTTATAATAAATATTATTATAGATTATGCTCTATGTAGGTAGTTTTATAAGAGCCAACTAAACCTAATTGAACAGGGAGATGCGGAAACAAGAAAGATGTTATGACTGACTTGTTATAACATCCTCATTATAATGATATAACTAACATCAGAGATATTTCAAGAAATTCATCAATTTAATCACGAGGAAGTAAAAACGAGTATTTTTGCTCGTACCGTTCTTCTTTAATTTGTTTTTTATGGAATACATTATTCAATTAAAATTATTATAAAATTATTGTAAATTAATGAAATCTTGTTTGTATACATACATACTACACTATAAGTGTGTGTATTGGAATAAATTATTACAAATTACGTTACGTAAAATTATTGCTTATTTAATGTACACAAACATTGATTGTAATTTTTAATTAACATTTTACTGAACGCGTACCTAATTGCCAACAAAGAATATTCTGTGGTCTTGCAAGAGCAATGCTCTCTTGTAAAAGTACGTACGTATGTACATACATACATACATACATACATAATATGTCTGTTTGTACGTATATACGATAATTAATAAGAAGGAATTAGTATGCAAGTAATAATGATAAAATTATGGTGCAATCCAAAGCTTCTGTTTCCCGCATATGCCAGCTCAACGTGACGGCTTTCATAGCATTTTTGGTTATCTAATAATAGAACAATACAATGAACCCTTATTACGGAATTTATGAATAAAATTTGATTTATTCTTTACTAATTAATTTGTTATTAATATTTTATACTTATTCATTTATATAACATTTTTTACCTCCATTTGTTTATCCCAACATTGGACGAGCCAGCGAACCAAGGATCCAAGATGAAGACGCAGCGGAAGGTGGTGGCCCCCTTGAGCCCTTCCCGCAAAGAAGGGTTATCGTGCAGTCTCAAACCTTTTCGGAACCAATGAACAATATGCTTGTCGGGCCCCTGCTGTGCCCGGCAAGAGTTGCCACCGATCGAGGAGCTCATGTACCTGCGCTTTTCCACGTATACATCATGTTAAGTTCTTGATGAATTTACTGTTTCAGTCACAACTCAGTCTAATGCACAAATTTAAGTACTAGAGCCCGAAGGGGTAGTGCTGTATCCTCCTGGTCTGAAAGCTAAATTCAAAAGCAAAGCGAAATTTTACATTAAACAATGGAAAACGATAATATTAAGCAGACAAATACTGTGGTCATGATGGGGCGATTTGTTAAATGGAATATAGAATGCACTCACCAGTATTCGTAAGTTTTCTTATAAAAATAAATATCATAACAATGTTATAAACAAATAATAATAATTGTTCTTGTTTTATGTTTGTTTTTTAAATAGCGTGCTGCACAGTTGAATGAGAATAATATTTACAGCACTCCAAAGTTAACTGTTAACTTTATAAAATGCTGATTTCCACCTTGCGTATCGTTTTATGCAACTGTTAAATATTTATGGAATCGAATGATAAAAAAACCGAATATACTTTCAGTCAGTGCATTTTGAAACAGTGTTACATTTTATGGGCATAGGTTAATAATATTTATTTTATAATAAAGTGATGCAAATCTGAGCATTGCTGGAGTTTTTGGGTAGTTCCCTTTCAAGTATTCCTACGTAATTTAAAAATATTATTTCTATTTAATCTGGTGACTAAACTGAGAAAAGAAATAGTAGTGAATTTGCAAGAAGTTTATGTTTATAAAACAAGGCACTTTTATTTTTACATATGTAATGTCAAGTAATATTTATCAGTTACTTCTTACTAAGTAATATTACTTACAATAAGCAAAATCGCAATTCACTTTTCTCAGTGTAGTCTATACTAACCAGGAAGGAGTAACCGCGAAAAAAATCCGCATAAGCAATGCTTTACTTTTAAGGAGCGTTATGCGTCTTTGCGTTATGCGTCCTTTGAGATATTTTCACGCACAGAATGTTCTTTCATAGAGCTCAAGCAAAGGAAGCACTTTAAAGGACTTATAGATCATGCTAGCCATAAATGAGGAAGATAATCAGTCAGTAAATGAAGCAAATCGATAAAATAGAAGTAAGCGCGCATTTAAGGTCGCTTGAATGATATACATTTGAGGACTTTGGAAAATATCATACCCCGGAATTCTCAGCTCATCCCGGCACTCACTCCACTATTCAATAAAGAACACTTTGCATTGTTTTATTCATATTTTGGATGAATTTTTGGCAAATTTTATGGAACTGAGCAACTTGTGAAAGAATGCTTCTTGCAATGTTAGTTAACCACGGCATTTGCAACGTGACCGTCGAGAACCGGCTCCGGAGATTGGCTCTCCTGATCACATGGTTCCCGGATCACGTTGCATTTGGTGTGTTTTCCTCTCGTTCTCCTTTTCTCACCTTCGTATACTCGTGTTATTTTGCGATAATACGAACCTATAATGAATGGATTTGCTTACTACTGTTCTTTCCCTTACGTATTATTATTCCCTATAATTATAAACAAAATCATATTACATCATGTAGTATTTTTTTTGTTATAATCCGGGTGAACACCAGTTTTTCCAGTTGCTCGGTACAACGGCCCTGATTTAACATTATTACCTAACGGAAGTTAAATAAAGTTACCTCTTACAAAGTATGTTCATATATGCACACATTCACTATCACTTTGTTTCTTTTAAATACACTGAAAGAAAAATTGATTTATGCATCATAAAAAAGTGTGTCCTAGTAATAAAAATTGATATTTTACATCGGTCCTTTAAAGATTTTATTACAACAACAAAAATTGTAAATCTTGATATGTACATACAAGTGCGTCTATCAAAATATGTGATTTTGCATAAAATATGTCTGTTTTTAAATTTGAAAAAAAAACTTTCTTTAACAGTTTCTCTTGGTTAATTTATCGTTGCCTTTATTATAATGTTCTGTTTAAGCTCATATTTGCAAAATTAGTGCATACATCATTTTAGTTGTAAGAACTTGTAGATGCTACAGTATTGAATAAATTTTGTCAAGAAAGTACCATCACTATTTTTTCTTTTGAGAAAAAAAAAGAACGAATCATTTTGTATATTAGTAGATGATATCAGTGAGTCATATGTACTTATCTATTTCAACAATGTGATGATGTTTCCGCACTTTTCAGTAAAAAAAATGTCCAATTTCTAATTTATCAAGGTTAATTAAAAAACCGTGAAAACAAAGCAAAATCCGTTTAAGATGAAGCCTTTTTTGCTAACTGTACCAGAACAGGGCTCGTGAGTTTCTGTGTCGAAATAGTTAATAGCACTAAATGTTACAGATCCAACTAATTACCACGCTTATGGAGCAGGCTTTATGGGCATTGAACAAGTGATTTACCACTATGATAAATAAATCGTTAATCTCATGGCGCTTTCGTCGAGCTAACAATAATGAACATCCATTTTTTTTTAAGTAAAAGTAAATCAATTGTTATGGTTAATCAAGGATGAAATAGATGGAATGAATGAAATAGATTGAATGATCGAGGTTTTAATTTAAAAAGAAATAAAAGTACGAGAAACTTTTCTTGTTACAAATATGCTGCTCTATTTAAATCTGGTATATACAAACAAATAAACGGTGGCTTTGATTGCATCTTCATTAATTCTAAATCAATACGTTTTTCAGCAGGAAAGTGAAAAGCTACCTATAAATATTTTATTTACACTTCTTATACTCTTGTTCACGGTCGATTTACATGTTTAGTCAGTCACGGGAATTTTCAAGCCTGTATATGACTGTCATTATCTCCCCTAATGTCCTATGCACTAATACAATAATATATAGGATTGATGAAAAATATCGATAATGCATTTGTATACGAAAATAATGAGTCTAGGGAAGTGAGGTGCATTACGGTCGATTTAAGTGCTTTGATATAATTCAATTCAACAGTAACAGGAGAACTTATGGGTGCTTCTATAACTGAATCTTGAATATGGCAATCTTTATTATGCACTACAAAGATTAGGAAAAAATACAACAGGCTATAAAACTTCTCCAGTTCTGTCTCTGCGATACTTTTAAGTTCCCATGCCCACCAGTATGTCATACCTATATACCTACTTCACATAAATTATCGGTCAAAACCTTTTACGCATAAATGCGATGAATGTATCAGAAAATGATTTCTTATTGTATTGCCGACGTATATAATTCGATTACAGTTTTTGTAACCATTAATTTTCTGCTTTATCTGCTTATTTGGTAAAAGTTTTTAATGGCTTCATCTTTAACCGCGTGACAAACTTGGCGCTTTCTTATTCACCGAAAAGTTGTTAACAGTCGGGCTGTCATTAAATACCTTGTTTATATCGCTAGGCTAATAATTTATCTCACTAGCGAAAACTGAAAAATATATAATTAATTTATAATTATTTTTGGAAGGTGCAAATATGAAGTTTCTTAATGAAAGTATGTACGAAAAAAACAAATTATGTATTAAAATAGTAAGACAATGGGAGTAGTTCTTTTATTTTGCGTTGCGAGGTGCTTATTATATAGTGACCTTTTTCCATTTATATAAAACTAGCAGACCCGTCGTTCTTCGAACGAACTTTTGGGTAAATGGCCTTTTTAAAAGGGGCGTGTGTGAAATGTACATGGAGACAGTGGAAAATAATCAAAC
>JAWQRP010000699.1:0-24732 GCA_033557875.1 Quadriops clusia
TTCCTCAAGATTTATGATACTCTCTGTCGAGG
Organism: Quadriops clusia; assembly: GCA_033557875.1. Lineage (NCBI taxonomy): Eukaryota > Metazoa > Arthropoda > Insecta > Coleoptera > Hydrophilidae > Quadriops > Quadriops clusia. Next base: position 33 of record JAWQRP010000699.1, read on the forward strand.
GGCTTTGTAGTATCAGCCATTGACGAACGACCACCTTAAAACCTATAGAATTGTGTCTCCACCCCCTGGCCAGTTGTGAATAGATCATTCTGTATTTGTGCTACTTGGGAACTCTGCATAGGAACGATATATCACAGTGAAACAAATGTCATACCTTTTACTCTACTACTGGTAATGTTTGGTTTTTGGAAACGAATAATGGAAATAGCAACCAGCATTTTTAAGAAAACCCGTCATAATAATTAATATATAATATAATACAGCGTTATTGACAAAGATGTAATTTCCAAAACTTCTACTTTTCCCGCATGCGCACATGAAACTGTAAAAAGCATAGTATTGAAAAACATATATAGTATCCTTTTTCCGCTGCTCATTCTGCATATATCCATATAAATATTTTGCAAAATATTGGCGCATGCACAAGCAGTGATTAATTTTTACACTGGTTTTTGAAACAATCATATTGGGTTTATATAATAACTTTAAACCGTGAACTTTGCAGAATCTATTCAGTGCTCGAAATACTTAAAAATGTTCTCCTAACTTTTGCCTTTATGATAAATAGTTGTTGAACAAGAGCACTTTACTATTGAAAGTTCATAATTTATATCAGATTTTTAATAGATATTCTGATTCCCAAGGTGATTCTACGTACAACGATACTAACATTGCAAGTCAAAAATTTAATTGAGACGCTAATTTATGCGTCTGATTGAATCCGAATGCGAGTCGTCTGGGCGATCGGAATGGAACCTCAGTAGCAATCCAAATAGCAATTGCAAGGGTCGGCCGGCATCTAGGCGCACTCATTTGGTACAGATAAAAAACCTGTCTAGCATTGTAGTGTGAATTATTTTCTTGTTTATACCACAATTTACACTCTTTCGTGGATATTTCAATCATTTGTATGGGAATCGACGATTCCTCATCTCTTTTAAATCAGTTTCAGGATAGGAAATGGCGTGATGTAAATTAGCACTAGTTCGCTCGTAAGAAGTTAAAGCAGGAATTCCCCAAAGGTTTATTTTTCAAAATGTAAATAAAAAGTTATGTGCTCCTTCGGTTTAAGCAGGTGGGAGGGAGGGAATAAAGCAACGCTTTATGAACGTACCTCACCTCATCCGTCACTTTATTAGAATTATTCATGAAATATTTGGAGTTTATTTCCGTTGCCGCACTTCCCATTCGGGATGCGTACGTGTTCGACTTTTGATGGCAAATAAAGCCCTAAGTGTGCTCAGCCGCATGAAAATGCTCCATCATCGCGCTCTCAAATTAATGCATTGCTAAACTATCGTTTATTTTTATCTGCGCTTTTAAACGTGCACTTTCCGAAGGATGGACGCACTCCGCTGCAGCCACCGCTTTATGCATTAAGGTCGGAAACGTTGAATCCCGATTGAATCTTGTGAAAGCAACCCGATGAATTTGTAATTATTTTGAAAACCATCGTTTTTAACATCGTCGTGATGAGAACCAGAGAACTTTTTTTATTGCCGTTCTTTTGCTGACCATAACGTTGATGTCCATTATTATTACTGGAACTTTCGCGAAAAGGGAGGGTCGCGTTGCCTTGTGTTCGAACATTGGAGAAAGAAATGTTCAACAGCTTTTGTAATACGGACTTATTTTCCATTAAATAACTTATCTTCAGGTTCTTACTGTTCGTCTTACGACAACGCTTTCTCGAATTATTCAACATTTTCAAGGGTCAGCCCCGAGTCGGATGCACTGTAGTACATTTAATTTATGTGATTTGTGAATTTTATAAGGTGCTAATGTTGTTTGTACTTTTTATTCTACAGTTAAAAAAGGCCGAAATAAAATGTGCCGAAACGTAAACAGAATAAATTTATTATTATCCCATACACAAAATCCGAATTGCGAACCTTGCAGCAAAAGGGAGGCAAGTCCAATTTACATAAAGGTTCGGGAAGTAAAAATAACACTTTAAAATATTTAATAATCTTACTTATGCTTGAAGATGGTTATGTAATAATAAAATATGGCTATTATTACATAGTAAACTATAAATTTTACAGTAAATGAAACTGTTTTCGAATTATCACAAATTTCTAAACTTTTGATCTGCCTCCGTTTTGCAGTAAACTGCAAAACATTTACTACCTTATTTTATTTTTGACTAAAAAACAAATAAATACAAATAATGTTATATTTTGAAAACGTTTATTGACGATGCAATCGTGGTAAAAAGGAGACGGGTCCGGATTTAGCTCTTTCTTGCACCAAATGAATAAAGGTTGTAGATCTAAATTTGACAATACATGCGCATTTTTCATTGGATTTGCCCATGGGTCTGTTCGATGAATTTGCCCTGCACTGCTCGGAGCAACAAACGGCGAATCAAATTTTACATTTCAACGTGTATCTCAAACGTTATTGGTCGGTTACTGCTCCGAGCAACACCGGACAAACGCATCGAACAGAGCCCATGTTATGTATCAAACGATCCGTATTTTTTTCTTCAAATTATTAGCGAAAAAAAGAGTAACGGTCGAAAAATGGATCTGCCTCCCTTTTGATGCAAGGTCCTCGATTGAATTTTGGAAACAATGTCCCTATACCACTGCAAAATAAACCTATATAAACAACAGAACATTAAAAAACCAAGGCGAGCGCCAATTAATCACGGCGATTGCAATTTGCGGTGGATTAGTCCACGAGGACTGCGCATGCGGACGAATCCTTTCCGCGTTAGAGCAAAGGTGAACCGATAAAGACAAATTGGCCATGTTGCGGGCTTGAATGCTCCGTGATGCTGGATCTGATACGGTGTATTTACAGCACGATATTCCTGCAACGGATTTTATTTCATCGTAAAATTGATTTGTAGGCTAATTTGCGATGCTACACCGAGAAATACTCACTATGCTTCGTGATTAGATCATAATTTATAAAGACGTATGTGAGAAAGAGATAATTCTCCGAGCAAAGCTAAACAAGTCGTTCCAAGCGACCGTCCCGTCCCGTCCCGTCTCGTCTCGTTTCGTCTCATCCCGTCCCGTCCCGTCCCGTCCCGTCCAATGCGTCCCAATCATTACACTTCAAATTAATTAACTTCATCACGTAACAAAAATCAAATAAAATAAACAAAACAGAAATAATTACAGATAGAGTTAAATTTGTACCGCATAAATATACAATTTTAGAATTTGTATCCTTACCGTTCCAAAACTACGCCTAATCCCTGCAGGTCCTTCTTACTCAACAACAGAATCAAGCGCACTTTTTACTGAAATAGTAACAACAATTTTTTACAAAGGTATTAGGAAGAGTTATACATATGTTAAGAGTCAATTTACTAAAAAGATTTATTCAGAAGAAATAATGTGAAATCTTATGTACAGGTAAAATATGTATATTTGGTTATAAAAAAAAAAAAAATTAAAACTCTTACAAATAATAATAATGCATACTTTGTCAGAAAAACATTCATCTGAAATATATGTTTGTAAAAAAGCACAGAATAAGAAAAATAAGCTATGTTATTTATTTAATAATCATTTATAAACTTTGAATATCTATAGATTTTTTGGTATAAATTAACAAAACACAGTCTTTAATATAAAATAAATGTATAATATTTATCATTTAATAGAAGAGAAATTTAGTATAAAATATGTACTAAATATATATATATATTGGGGCCGTTCAGGTATTACGTATCATTTATTTACAATAAACATTTTCATTGCTTTCCAATAGAAGTTTTAATTCTTACCATTGTTGAAAAAAACAAATAAAAAACCAGGAACGACATATTGAAACAAATGAAGAAGTTCAGACTAAATGGAGAAGTAATTTCGCAACGCGCTCGTCTTGTTTATCATGCTATTATATTAGAGAAAGCCGACCGTTCGCAAAACTATTAATTGCATAAAAAGGCAAAAACGCTTCAGATTGAATCTATTTACAACTGCATCCTGGCTCTGCCGTTGACGTTTTTATGAAAGGGCGTGCTCAAATATAAAACCCATTGAAAAGATTTTATTTCTCCGAGTTGGAAATCGACATGTATTATTACTTTCTCGTTCTCAATGGCGACGCTATTGTTACTACGCATATGTATTCTAATCCATAAAATTTTCTCGACCATTATCCTTTTTCTTTAAATAAATTCGTCCCGTTCAAATTGTTTTCAAAAACTGACTCAACGTATGAGTTAATTTATACACATTCACCCTGAAATCAAACGTCACATCAGAAGGAATTAGCGCTAAATTCTGGCGAAATGCGGCCGGCGCAAACAGAAGGCTGTATATTAAAAGGGCGCACTCGAAATTATCCGTGTAAAACTCTCTGAAACGAATATAATCTGGAGCTAGACGTGCACCCTATTTGTCCATCTTTAATCCACCCTCAAAATTCAACGCGATATGAAATATTTGTAATATAAATGCGGCTAGCAAATTCTCGCATTCACCGGTGCCGAAGCACCTGAAATAAAGCGTGATTTAGCTTGGCAAACTTCGGGAAACATTAAACGCTCTTCGTGTAAAAACTCTCTTTTGAAAACTCCATATTATTTCTACACAGAATAACGGTTTTCTATATTTTTTGGCTTTGTTAGTTAACTTATTATATGGTAAGAAATTGTTTAACATAATAATAATAATAATAATACTTATAAAATCTAATAATATTAAATTAAATTCAAGTTATTAATAATAATGAAAAATTATAAAAAATTACCTTAACTTAAAATATATATATATCTTTATTCATATTAATATGAAACTAATGATTCTAAAAGTTGTTTAGTATTTTCAGTAATTTATTCATACATTCTATTAATATTATTAGTACTTTTTTAAATTAATTTATCATATAGTATATAATTTTCATTATTAATATTGTTGTTATTTGTTATGTTCAAATTTGCTTATTTTTTATTTTATTAATTCTCTTGTTTATAAATATATTTACTAAATTTTCTAGAAAATCAGTTTTTGTTAAAGAAATTTATATTTTTTAATATATTTACTAAATATAATATTGTACTTTTTTTATAATTAAAATCACAATTTGATACAAAATTTATATACCTTTCTGATAAAATATTTTTTGTATATCAAAAAGTATGTATTTTCGTATTATTTTTTAAATAAAGTCATATCTAAAAAAATTCTTTTATTATCTTTTGATTTTTCCAAAGTAAATTTTAATCTTTGGTGGTAGTTATTAAATGATTGAAAAATATGTTCAATTGGATTTTCTAATGGACAAATAATTATGTCATATACATATCCTTTATATAGACTAATATTATTCATATTTCTGAAAGTTCAATTTCTAAATCTGCCATTACTAAATTTCAAATACGTACAGATAATGGGTATCCCATAGAGAGACCTATCAACAGCATCGTTATCATAAATGACATTTAAACGACGATGAATCAAAGTAAGATACTGACATAGCACTGGAATACGTCATCATACTTCTGCTTCTCAAAATACACTAGATGAACGCAACCACTTGAAACCTTCCCATGGATATTGAGAGGGAATCTTACTTCCACATTCCACCTTGTGCGCTCCTGAAGGTCATTTCGTTTGCGCTCTACAAGTATTACTACTTTTCATTCTACTCGTGTATTTAACAATTATTATTATAAGACATATTTCTTCAATATCTTCAGTGAATGGCCAACAAGCATGCGCCAAAAAACTTTTGAAATCTCAAGTTTACGTGCCATACTTTACTACATCATTTTGAAGAGAGTTGTGATGTACAGGCCTGGGCGAACAAAGGGCTCTGGGCAAAAACGCTTTATTTAAGGAAACTGGGTGCCCATTAACGGTGGACTCGTGCGGTAATCTCGCACAATGTGGCCAGTTGTTGCTTTTCTGCAGTTTATTGTGCTTCATAGATGCGGTGCTGTTAGCTGGCCATGTCTAACCGGTCGGCTGGAACGTCTTCGTGTTGGGAACGCGAACGGTATCAGGTTAATAATATGGCCTCTAACAAAGAGTGTCTTGCCATTTAACCGTACCCTTTGATTATTCTCCTTCTCTGCTTCCTCTATTTTTTTCTGCTCAAGGTGGAAAAACTGCATTGGTTGGATATGGCGCGATTCGTGTTGCATCGAATTACTCAATCAAATGAAATCGGTCTCAAAGAAAGGCAAAAACTATCGCTCCGAAGAAATGTGAAATGAGCGGAAGTGAAAAATTTTGCAAATAAAATTACTAAAACTAACGTTGTAATCGCTGGGAACTAATAAATTGGATCTTGTTTATTATGTGACATAAAGTCAACACCCCGTAATGGGAAATATCAAAAAATGTTCTGGGTTTTTGCTTCGGACGTCTTTCGCCATTAATTAATTACTTCAGCTATGGCAACTTTTATTTTTCTATTGAGTTAACTTCAATTAAACGAAGTACGCCAAATTTCCAACTTCATCGCTGAATTTCACCGTTCTCTTGTCGGCACGTTGTTTGAATCTATAGATTCCCCTATAGGGATTGTAATTTATTTTATATTTTATCAATTTATTTTTGTATCTATTGCTTTATTTTATTTTTTCTACTTTTTCTGTATAAATATCTTATTTTAAAGCGCACCGTGTATAAGACTTATCGATCACATGCGCACAGCGAAGCGGACAATATGAAGTAATGCCTCTCGCTGTTATTTTACACACATCGAGACCATACATATTAGGTTAAATTAAGATTGAAGGATCCCAAATAAGTAATTACCGAAAGTGAATGAAAACACGGAATTGCTCGGCTTAGAGGAAGCTGACATGTTCGCATAAAGGGAGACTCCTGCGACGGCTTATTAACAGATTCTGTGTTCAAAAGATATAATTTGCCAGCAAGTCATTTGTTAACTTCAATTTGATGCGAAATCACTCACATGGCCGTCACGTAAACAAAGATAGATTTTGGATTTAATCATTTCACTTTCGTTCAAGCAGCCTCTTCCTATGGAGATACGTCGAGCCGTACAATTAACACCAAACCTTTCGCGGCAACCCTAAAATCGGATATTATCTAATAAATCACCCTTTAAGACAATAATAATACCACAACATTTAATGTCATATCATTGATTCTCAAAAATATGTCGCGTTTTTTTTTTCATTTTTTTTGAGAATCTCGAAAAAATGACAAAGAAAACAAAATTGTTTTAATATTATTTATATTAAATTCGTCTAATGAATTTACGTTGTGTACATAGGTAAACCCAGCCGTACCATTCCAACCCCCGATTAACCCGTGTTTGCATAACAAAGTGGTTGTGAAGTATTTAGAACGAAATGCCGACCTCCGAGCCCTCGTTAGGGATCCCAAGGAATGAATATAATGCCACTCTGAATGTGTGCATGGCAAGATGTTTTATTTACGTCGCTGAAACCTCAAAAGCTCACCCGGCCACGCAACTATGCGGAGATACCCATCTATTTAATTGTAAAATTTATCATACTTGCTAAATGAAACGTCGGCCTGAATTATTTACGATATTGTATTCGGTGGCACTAGCGCTTGCCCGCGCAAATAAAACACCTAGAGGAAAACGTGGAAGAATAAAGCAAATAGCGGACAATAACTTAAAATAAATGCAAAGGTGCGGCTGCATAGCGGGTACAATCACGGACTTATTAAAAGGACAGTCCTTTCCACGATGGTCAGGTTCTAAACTCGTCGATCCAATTTTTATTATTCTTTCTACGTGGGCAGGTAACGTTCCCACTCGACATTCATGCGAAGCATTCAAGTGGTTGCGTTCATCTAGTATGTTCTGAGAAGCAGAAGTATGGAGACGTGTTCTAGTGCCATAACAATGCAAGTGCAGTTATCGAATTTTTAATTGCTCAAAAAGTAACTCGTTGTGAGATTCATCGTCGTTTGACGGCTATTTATGATGACGATATTGTCGATATGTCTACTGTAAGTTGATGGGTAATAAAATTTCGTGGTTGGGAGCTTGGAAAACCTCTAATTCTTGATGAAACACGCAGCGGACATCCGATCAGTGCCACAGACGATACTCATCGCAAACCCGTCGACAATTTCATCCAAAATGACCGGTGAATCACTCAAAATCTTATCGCAAACCACAGTGGATATGCAATATATGCACATACAACGAACGTGTCCTCTACTCAAGGGAGACCTCAAGGGGTGAATGAGGTGAAGGTAGCTGTCAAGTCCTGGATTCGAGAAAAATAGGAAGAATTTTTTAGTGACGGAATGAAAAAACTAGGTACACGCTGGGAGAAACGTGTTAGCCTTAACGGTCACGTGATTTTGAAACTTAAGAATTGTACTTATTGTATTTTTTACCCGATCTTGCTATTTGTTTTGGTTCGCGCTCTACAAGCAGGTGCCAATTACTTTCCAGCTTATCCACATACATATTATATCAAGGATGTTAATAAAAATTGAAAATATTTTACATAGAAAAATGTTAATTTTAGTATAAAGAAAATTTTGATAATGCCCAGCAAGTTAATTTGTTATTTTCCGTACTAACAAATGAAGTCATTTCACCCACACTATTCATAATCAATAACCACTTAAACAGAAGCAAAGCCGCGTCCCTCGCGAGAAATAAAAACCCTATTATGACGACGACTCTTCCATGTAAACATCTTAAAGTTGATGGAACAACAATTTTTTGCGTTGACGCACCCTCGAGATTCGGCGCGGCGGGCGCGCAAAAAAGAGACCGAGGAAAACATAACATGGCATCCAAGTTTTCATTGCGGCCATTATGTGTTTTATAACTAGGGCCTATCGGGAAAATCTTAATATTCTATAAAATTTAGTTATGGAGCCTCCCGCCATTTCCCAGCGTCCGATTTGGGGCTCTAGCGACGGCTAAGAATACGGTTGCATTACGAGCGGGAAATGTCACGAAATGGCCACATTATTAATATTAGGAGCCTTACCGGAAATAGGATTGTGCGGCGGCGGGATATGTCATAGGATACTGGTTTATCCTTTGGATGCTCCTAACAAATGACGCCAAATTTCACTTCACGACGGCTATGAAATAAAAACCCTGAGCGGAGGTAATTCCCGGGGATTACCCGCCGTACCCCCTCAACCCAATCCCCGCATCCCCACCCCCACTTTCCCATCCCCCAATCCTTATCCCCACACAACCGACCACAACTGCTATAGTACCATAAGTTCCATTTCTACGATTATACAGCTGGCCATGGATTATACGTGTAATACGAAAATGAAAATACCTGCGCTTTCTTGTTTTCCTCTTTCACATCTCGAATATGACATAATACAGCACGGGTTTAATGCACGTAAAAGTGGTGCCGTGACCATGAATGAACAAAAAGTGGTGCCGTGACCAGGAATGAACAAAAATTGGTGCCGTGACCATGAGCACGATATCATTAAGATGAAATTCTTAGAAGGTTTACATTTCAGAAACCTAAACAATAAAAGTAATTTACTTTAAGATTTACTTTAAGGGCGGATGGGAAATAAAACAAGGCTTCACCCGACTTAGTGCAATATAATAATGCTTTCAATAAAGAGAATGGCCAACCGGTGGCTCCATCTGGACGCTAGTGCGCGGCTCATTCTGAATTTTAAGCGGCTCGGCATTATCTTAATCGTCCTTATATTGATACTATTTTCTTATGGGGTAGGTTGTGTGTAAAGGACGCAGACGTTTTATGGCATCCGAATCTCATGTGGAGCACGTACCAAGAGAGGTCTTTCGCAATCTTCGGTTTATTCTGGAAGAGCTGCGCCCCTTTGGCCTCTCTCGCAGCAGTCATATTTTTGGCCACCCCCTCAGCAGCCACCCTTTTGGCCACCCCTCTAGTGGTGGCCACCCCCTCGCCCGGTAAAGATTTTATATACTTTCCGCCGCAGGTCGACTCGAGGATACTTCAGAAGTACGTATACATTTTTATCGTAAGTACATTAGTAGAATTGAGTTCGAGCTAGGAAAATATTTGGGGCTGTCAATATTTGCACTTTCTATTTCCCTCCCCAAGACTTTTCTGCCAGACTGTGGTGACTAGGCCGAGCAGTCGAGTTTGAGTTAGTTAAGTTCATTCGTTTATTATTTTCTTTTAGTACTTTCCTATCGCTCTAATAAATGAGGCATCGGACTTGAAAGTCTCTCCACCGAGTTTTTTCCCTGACAATTTTTTTCCTTTCATTTTTTCCTTTCAATTTTTCTCTTCCCATTTTTGCTACAATTTTTTTTCTTTCAATTTTTTCTCACAATTTTTCTCTTCCAATTTTTTCCGTTGTTCCTCCAGAAGGGTCGCCGCCATAGCTTACACACATCTTACCGAGTCTGAAGAGGGAACTCGTTCCGTTGCTCTTTGCTCAGGGTTTCTAGTAAAGTATTTACTGAAAGTGTTTTCCATATTGAATTTTAAACTACAACTGATTTTATTTGCTCATGTGCTCTTTCCGCCGGAGATATTTCTGGAAGATTGAGCGTTTCCCGCGCGCTGCGACATTTCAAAGCATAAATCCCATCAAAACGAACTTAATCTTTTAAAATGTCTGCCCATATTTTTATTATTCCGCGTTACTGCGCCGAGCGCTTATAATAAATAAATCCCTGCTTGTAGACGGTCGAATCTGTTTGCTGTATCTCTGATTTTGAACAGGTGGAAAATGTTTAAGTGAATTTTAAAAAGAATTTACAATTTAATAAAAACAAACATTAATGCAATTACATACCGCGTGTATTTTTAAAGAGTTGCCCGTGGGCAGAGACACAGTTTTTAGGGTTGTTAACGTGATGGCCCAACAATGGCAGGTACAAAAAGACGGTCCGACAGAGGGGTCGAAAATCTTGCTGGACAGATAGAAACCAGATGTATTTACTACGTTTCCATGGTATATTGAAAACGAACGGAGTAAGATCCCATATTATTCGGCAAAATCTGAGTTATAATCGTATTGAAATCGCCAGGACCTTGCCGAGGCGACGCAAGCGATCGCAAATATAACCTATTGCTGCTAATGTTTCGTTGTTGTTTGAACCTAATTTATAAAGCAACTAAAATGACAGGCAAAAGTTACTTTTGATGGGTAGAAAAAGTGGAATTGTTTCTCTTTATAATGAAAGAAAAAAATATTATTCGGTCAGCGGATTAATAAAATTATTTAATTTCAATTCGATATTGGTTTTGAAAATCAACTTACATGAAACAGTGCAGTAGGGAATATGGGATCGTACAGTGGAAGTAAGAAGTACTTCCATTGATCGTACTCAGTTCGTTTTCAGTTTACCATGGAAACGTAGTAAATACTTGCGTAATCTGTTTTCTATCTGTGCAGCAAATTTACGATCTCTCTGTCACACCATTTCCTAATAGCTGCCGATGACAGGCAATCGCGTTAACAACCCTCAGAATTGTGTCTCCACCCATTGGCAACTCTTCGAAAATACACGCGGTATTTACAATAGTACAATTACCCCCCCCCCCCTTTTTGAAAATTATCATATATAAACTGCGCAAGGTACAAGTCAAAATATGGCATTATAATTAAAGCGATTCTCATCACTAAACTGAATAAGTTAAATAGAAACGAACAAACTGGAATGTTTTCATTCGATTTTATAAATTTTTATGCAAATCTACAAACCAAAGATTATTGCTGAAAGTGTAAATGATAATGCTAGCCTTAAAATTAACAATAAAATTAATTAAAAAGTTAAATACATTCAATATAATCAAACAGAACTATTTTTAATTTTATAATAAAATTTACACAATGAGAAAGTTCACCAATGGGTTAATCCTCATCTAGCACCATTGTTACAGGCAGACCTAAGGAGATGCCTATTTTTTAATGGCCAACGTTATGCGATTCAGTAGACGCGAACGTTAAAAGATACATATATGCAAATTTTATCAATATAATTATTATTGTATTAGTTTACGCAAATAGTACTTGTGCTCCGTGAAAATTGATGACGTTAACATATAGAAGTTGTGCAAGTTAATTCTACACCTCGTGTCAAAGAAACTAATCATAATTTTTGATGTCAGCATTTTTTTTTTGAAATATCAATTTAATGACAGTGTATGCAGTTGTTTATACTGTTACAGTGTTTTGAATTTGAATGCATAACATATTTATAATGATTCCTTTCTGTATGTTGCATATTTCTTGTAGAGGTTTAGGATATATATGTGGGTCTACTAAAAAAATGAAATTGAATACGCTAAGAAAAAAATTTATATGTCCTTTAATTGTACCTTCAAAACGTTTTAGACTTAAATATTACGTAAATAAATACGTATTATGAATAAATATGTCTCTCTGACTGTGATAACAATAGAACTGCAAAGCGATTGAACATAAGGCAGATCAAATGAGAGGAAGTTAAGAAGGCGATTCCGTGCCATTTCACTCTGAGAGAAAGTAAACAATAGCCCGGATATAAAATAGCCATTTGATTTACCTTGTAGCAGAAACCTATCAATTATTATTGCTACTCAAGGTTGTTTCATCAAACGAGAGAGAACTGCTGAAAAGCACAGCGGTTACACAATAATGCGTATTAATCAATCAAACTTTATTTATTCTATCAGGCGCCGCCGCCGTGACGGGGTAGACGCCTGTATTTATAGATTCGCCTGCCAGCGTTCCACCGCCATAATACACCTGAATGTAAGCATACATATGTATGTACAAAAGTGCAAATACACACAAATTGAACAACATATTCAACATATTCTCATACTCTTTTTTGAACATACTTGAACACGTGGGTGGGTAGGATGAAAAGTGAAAATATCCATGCGAAGGTTTTAAGTGGTTACGTTCACCCAACATATTTCGAAAACGCAGAAATATAAAGACGTGTTCTAATGCTATATCAATGCGAGTTTAACAGTATGCTGTCATCGAATTTAGAACTGCATTACTTTTCAGTCTACTTACGTAGTTTTTCCTTAAACCTTGTTAGTTTCAAAATTTCTAAATCGGGAAGCACAAACTGCCTGGTCCTTTAGATCCGGATTGCAATTTGTCGTTTCATCGGTATACGTATCCCTTTTTACGAGGGAATTAAAACAAGGGTTCTAAGCAGAAAGTACGCACATAAAACGTCTTCATGCCTCCCCGGTTTAACTTTAAACTCGCTACTAGATTCATTTGGGGCATATTCCCGTTTGCCCTTTGCGCCCGTGCGCTAGGACTACATTGCACACCTTTCATTTTTGCTGCGGAGGCTAACCGTTTGAGGCTAACCCTTGTCGTGTTTTGAAAATTCAACGACATTCCACATTTATTAATTCAGAAATATAAGTACATATACACAGCATAAAATTCCAAATACAGGGCTATCATAAAGTCTTGTAACATAAAAAATTCGAATTTAGAAGCTGTGCCGCTTTATAAATTATGATCCGAACTATAGTTCGGTTGAGTTCGGTTGTGAAATTCTCCTCGGAAATGTTCGGCGACCACTTGGTCGTATATTCAAATGTCCCGCAAAAAAACTACTATTTGATTGCATATCATCTGTTCGGATGTTTGTTGTCATTTGTTGTTCTGTCGGACACGTGTCTTTTCTAACCTAAACGTCTCGCGTCGTCTGGGGTGCTACTCACGTTTGTGAGAAAATTTAATTGGTTTAACTATATTATTTGCATTTGTAAGTACATACATTTTATATTTTTTCAACTTTGGCCTGATTATGCAGAATTAACTCTACAATTATAACCTGAAGCGAATGTTTAATGATTTCTTTTTTTTTAATATAGAAATGGCTTACTCAGTGGAAGAGAATGTTTTCATCGTGAAGACATATTACGCGACAAAACACATAGAAAATGGGGAAGAACTTTATTCAATTGAACAATGAGAAGCCCAGTTCTTTGCAACATTTCCCAATCATGACGTTGATCAACCCTCTCTACGACAGCACATTCGAAGGACGATCCAGAAAATTGAGGAATATGGTTCTGTTAATACGAGACCAAGATCAGGTAGACCTTTCTATATCAGAAGACGTCGTTCAGAAGATTCGGGAGGTGGTGGAGGAAAATCCTCGCACTTCTATTAAAAAGATTAGTACTCACACTGGAGTACCTTATACCACCACGTGGAAAGTCCTCAGGAAAAACCTGAAGATGCGTCCATATAAGGTAAATGTTCTACATCACCTGAAGGACCCAGGCTTTGAAGCTCGTGTCCGGTATTGTAACTGGGCAAGGGAACTATTTACAAACGATAATTTGAATTTAACTTTTTTTTAGTGATGAAGCCTGGTTTCACCTCGATGGTTATGTCAATTCTCATAATTATCGAATCTGGTGTGCTGAAAACCCTCACGTATTCATTGAAAGGCCTTTACATCCTGAAAAGATTGGCATTTTCCTTGCTGTGTCCCGCAGAAGGTTAATTGGACCAATCTTTTTTCATGATACAGTGAATGGGGAAAGGTACAGGCAACAGTTATTGATGCCATTTCTTCAACAGTTGGATGAGAATGAGCTTCAGAATGGTTTCTTCCAACAAGATAATGCTCCTGCACATGTGGCAAGAGATACATTAAATTTTTACGGCATCGATTTTCAGGCGTTTGATATCAAAAGATAGGTATCCTGCTCGGTCACCAGACCTCACACCATTAGATTTTTCTCTTTTTGGTTACCTCAAAGATAAAGTGTATGAACACCAACCTGTAGATTTGGAAGAATTGGAAGGTCATTCGAAATGCTTGTGCTGATATTAATACCAATATGTTAGAAGCTATATTTGCAAATATGATTCGACGAATTGATTTATGCTTGCAAGTAAATGGTAGACGTTTTCAACATTTATTGTAAAGATTAAGGAGTTTGCACAGTTCTTTTTCCGCCGTTCTTTATTATTCTGCTACAGAATAATAGCTAATAACTGGGAAAGTACAGTGTCAACTCCTTTACCTCTACAATATTATATTCATTAACAATACTGCTATACCCTGAAAGCAAATTATTATAAATATGTAAAGATAACAATACTGCTTATAAATTGTAACTAAAAAAATGTTGTTATAATTTTAATATAAAAACATTTAAAGCAGTCCGTTGTGAGGAGTATGTGTTAATATTTGTTATTTTACTCTTCTTGACAAAAAACAACTATTGCTGCTTTACAAGTTTTAAACATATAAATTTATCTAAATATTGTTATAAAAAGACTTAAAGCAATCAACTGTTAGAAGTAATTCTTAAGATTTGTCCCCTTATGTTGTATTATATATTTTTGTCATTTTTCTTTCATTTACGAAGACAATCTATTGTTACTTTACAACTTAAATTGTATGTTTTAAGCTTAATCATTTATTCATATACATATTGTTATAATTGTATAAATGAAACATTTTAAGGTAACGATAGACGGACCGCGACCGTTCTTGAACCAAAAAGCCCCGGCTAAATCTGGCGAACCGATGATTCGCGAACGGTTCGGTTCGTGTATCTATCGTTACCTTTAGACAGTCAACTGTTCGGCTTAATATTTGTCCCTTTCTATTACATATTTTTACCATATTTCTCTTCTTAACGGAGAAAATCTATTGTTACTTTATAAGTTTCAATGTATGTTTTAAGCATATAAATTTATTCATATATGTATATTCACATTCAGTAGTCCTCTTGGAGCATTTTACTTTGAGCTCTTAATATAATAAATTTTCTTAAATATGAGTAGATGTTCGAGATAAAAATTTATAACATGTACGATGTAATCACATAAATTTGTGATCATTTGCAATAAATGTATATAGTTTAGTCAAAGAAAGTTGTCTTCTTTTATAAAATCAATAAATACGTACTTAAAACTTCATTTCAATTTTTCTTCAGTACAGTGCATTTTCCAATTAAATTCAACTAACGCCAACTTATGCAACCAACGTTGCGTTCGTGTTGCGCAATCTGCATTGACACTTGCAAGGTCAATTTCTGCATAGTAAGAACCCTTAGTTGAACAAGTCACCCTAAAATTCAAATTATTTATGTTACAAGACTTTATGATAACCCTGTAGTCAAACTTGAAAGTTAAGTTTATGAACCTTTATAAAATGGAAATAAGAAGTTATTTATATGTACACTAATTTAGTGAGCTAGAATGTGAAAATGGACATACCTGGGTTTAAATTGAATGTGGCACGGCACGAGCATTTTGCAGGTTAAGATACTGAATTAAAATTGACGTTTCTTTATTGCAGTGTTTTCCACGGTTGCCTTTGGCTAAGCGAGTGAAGAATACGCTAGACGTTGGGATTGTCAGGTTAGTGATTGATAAGTTGGCAAATGAAAAATGACATTTCGCTAGTGGGTGTACGTTTTTTGTTTCTCATATTGAAAGTTTGCTAAGCAGTAATTTGATCATTTCGCATAGGTACGTAGGTTACCTGAGTTTTATGTATAAGTAGTTTCCTTTAATATGAATTTCTTCAAATGTTGGTACATAATAATAATAAGCACTACTAACACGCTTTTGCTTAATCTTGACGGTTAAAAACTATTGTTTAGAGCTTGTTGCATAGGAACCTAATAATTTCATTTGTCTTGATCTGTTTCCAACTTTTAATCCTAATCATATTAGCATTGCAAATAGTTTTCAACATTCAAATAACTATCACACGATATGCGCAAATGACCTCACCGACGAATTCGTAACGTATCGTTAATATAGTTTTAAAATACACACTGTTCACAACGCGAATACAATGGCAGGTTTACATCTATGCACATGATTTACATGCCTAAATGCGGGCAGTTTATGTTTGTATACAAAACTTTAGCTGTACAAATGCTTAAAAAATTATAATAAATAAATCCCCGATTTATTAATTTATTCTCTTGTCTTAGGTTAGTGTTATACAATAATTTTGCAATCAATTTCATTTGCTTTTATTCAATTGACTTTTTCGTTTAGTGGTTGGTAACAATTGAAATTAATGTAACTAGAAGTTTTTTGATGCCAATCTAATAAGATCAATTTTTCTTTTGTTTTTATTTCTTTTATTTTTATTTCTTTTGTTTTTATTTCTTTTGTTTTTATTATTTTAGTCTTAGTTGCGAAAGGTCCCGAAGCTAATACGATAAAATTGATAGTGCTATAATTATCAACGTAGAGACGGCCATTAAATGCTCTTCTTCTAAGTCTTGTTTACAAGTGCTAAAACAAAGGTGACACGCTGTTAGAGTTGTTTTTGTGGTAATAGTAACTACTTAAGCATGCTGCGCTCGTACGACGAAGTATTATTAATAGCCAGTAGGCGAGCAGACGAGATCCTGACGCTGAGCGTCCAGGAACAAGTGGCCCGATCGACGCGTCGCGACGCTATCGCTGATACTTTGGAGACGGAGTGTCTGAATTTCTGGTCAGACGCTCAAAGTATGAGGCTATGCGACATCATGCAGCATTGAAAGGTAGCCACAATTATAAATTGGCCGACTTGTTCCCTTGCGCTTTATCTTTTACAATTGGCTTCCTTTGAATTCACTAACGTTATGAATGAGCCCGTATGTCGTGAGGGGGTAGATATTTCGCCAATTTTTGAAGTAAGGCGCGTGTTTCCCTTATACTCGATACTGGGAGTTTGTTAACATTGATCCATGTAATTTTTTTTTAATTCTAAATCTAAAGAAACTTATTTCATGTATAAAACTCTTAACTTTTAACTAACATAACTTCTGATAGCAAAGGGCAATATGCATTTAGTCCACGGTGTATGAAACCTTATAAAATAATTTATAATGTAATTGAGTTTAATTTTTCATAAACTGACTTTTTTACTAGGTGAATTTTGTTCACAAATGATGTTGAAATTTACGAATTTGCAGGGTCGTATAAAAATTGCCGTCACATCAAGGACATTAACGATATCATTGCTATGTTTACGTTTTTTACAAGTAAAAACTATTGTTAAAACATGTTCAAAATTTCAAAACGATCAAAAATTGTATTCCTTATGTCCTTGTGTTTTAAAATTGGACGTCCGTCGAAATGTGCTATGAAGCTTCTGAGACTGCAGACCAGCACTCGCTAAGCTAATGCATATTGCCTCTTGGTAGCGGAAGTTATGACAGTTAAAAATCAAGAGTGCGTTTTTTTCATTAATTGTCAATAATTTCGTTAAAAATTGTCTCAGGGAAATGAATTAAGGTGGAACACATAGAGAAATGTTCACACAACAAAATGCATTTGGAGAAATTAATCTAAAAAAAATGATTGAAGTCCGTAGGCTTGATTAAATTTTAAGAAATTTACACAAAAATGTTTCTTTCCTGTTTTTCACATAAAAAAACATATCTGTATAAAAAGTGGCTTTTCTTTTAAAATAGAAACTTTTAACTTACAGAATCAAAAAGTAGAGAGATTTTCCTTGAAAATGATGTGCGTAACATTTTCGTATGATCATTTTTCTCGAAATTATACAGTTTTGAAAATGACCCAAATATTTACTCACACGTAGGTGTGCTTTAATTTTGGTCGCCAGTTTATAGCAACTTTCTTACCCAATAAGGCAGTATTTATTTTAAAGGGTTGATAGTAATAATGTTGTACGTTCCTGATAATTTTTTTATTTGTTCATTAAACTGCTAGTTTGGCCCTTTTGGACATTCTCAGGTCTATGTTGTTTTGGCGATAATATATTTGTCAACGTAGACCTGAGGATGACCGAAAAGGCGAAACTAGCAGTCTAATGAACAAATACTTTTTTTTATTTTTTTTTAAGAAAAATATTTTAGAAACCACCTCATCTAATATTCGGAATTGCAAATAATGTCCAGTCATTTTAAACGATATAGAGGGTTTTAACGACATAAACCTTCAATAAGCAATTTTCCGGGAAATATTGTAGTTCGTCTAAATAAAATGATTCCCCGAGACGGAGTTTTTCAATTATGTTGTCATGCAGAGGCGATGTAAACAGATCCAGTGAGTAACAAACGGCGCAATTTTAAAGCCTTTTATATTCAACTTCGAGAAGATTCTCTTTGAAATTTGCGTCTCGCGGAAATCTTTTGAAACAACGTTGAATTGCGCCTTGTCCACCCTGGAAAATAATATTTGTTATTCCGACGTAAGGAGATTATGTTCATTATATGCAACGCAGGAAATTTTAAAGAAAACAAACTTTTAAAAGTTACTACAATCAATACTGGATGAGGGAAAACAAGCCGCTCTGAAACGTTTTCTGCTTAATAACGGAATATTTATGCTGGTTTTTGAATTTCCATTACATAGTTACGTATATTCCACATGGATGTGATAGTATCATACCACAAGGATGTGATAATATCACGTATGCAATTAAATTTGTAATAATTATTAATTATTTGGAATAATAATTAATTTAATAACATTAAGACCAATGAATTATTCATAACTAATGTTTGCCCTTTTCATTCATATTACAGCAAAAAAGCTTTCCGACATAATATAATGAAATAACGAGTGGCGTGCGCCAGGAAAATAGTTTTGTTTTACACAAGAATACGTACTAACGATGTAAAAATAGATGTTAAAGAGTCTTGAGTGCTGCTAATGAAATTAAAACGATTCTAATCGCTCTTCTAGAATATTCGGTATTTTTAAATGGAACTGCAAATATTTATAAGCAGCTTAAAACGCGATTTACAAGCAGCTTAAAACGGTGCTTTGATGTGAACCAGTTCGAACCATTGAAATTGGTAAATGTTTATCCGGCCATCTTTTAGCGCTAAACAGATCAAAGGTTTCGGGATTTATCGGGGACCATTAAAATACAACTACGTGCATTAAAATACAACTACAGGCATTAAAATACAACTACAGGCATTAAAATAGCCGACATTCTATCGTCGCACTTCTACTTGTTGTTCGGGAAAATTACGACTGGGAAAACCGCATGTTTGTGAAATTGCTCCGAAAAGTAGAAATAAACAAATCCAGGAGTAGAAGCAAACAAATCCTAAAGTGAAATAATCAAAACCTAAAGTAAAATAATCAAAACTCAAAGTAAAATAATCTAAACGTAAAGTAAAATAATCTAAACCTAAAGTAAAATAATCTAAACCTTAAGTAAAATAATCTAAACTCAAAGTAAAACAATCAAAACCTAAAGTAGGAACATAAAACTAAGGGGAGGATACAATCCCTAGGGATTAATAAATTAGATCAGGGTTCAATTGGTAAGCCATTAAGGTGGCACATATATGTGAGAGGGAACAATAAGATTTATGAGTTATATAATACCTACCCGATATATTATATCCTCTTTTAATTAGTCTTAATTTGATTTATAACAATACTGATTTATACCAATACTGATTTGTACCAATACTGATTTGTACCAATACTGATTTGTACCAATACTGATTTGTACCAATACTGATTTGTACCAATACTGATTTGTACCAATACTGATTTATACCAATACTGATTTATACCAACAATGATTTATACCAATTCATATACGTGTACCAATAATATTATGACGATACATCAAAAAAATTAATTCAAGGATTGCATGATAAATTTTGGGGAAAGTCAATGGCACAGCTTTTATTTATACTAAGTATTAGTAGCCATGGCGACGCAAACATATTCAACCTGGCGTCGAAATGGGGGCATATAATCTTCGGTAAATGTTACCAAAATATTATGCTTAAGTATTGATTATCGGTCAAACGGCTAAACGTATAAAGATGAATGTTCCATGCGGCCGGAAAATCTTGTTAGGAGCTGAAGTATTCATGTATGAATATTAAATTTAATATATATAATAATAATAATTTATTATATTATTTAGTATATTGAATGAAATATATTGCACTATTAATTTATATTAGAATTTCGTACTGTTATTTCATATATTAATTTATTGATGATGCCATTATTCAAAAGTATCCCATAATCACGCGTCCACGCACTGCCCCGATAAAAAATTCCTCGAATCCAGAAGTACATAATAAAGATACTCCTTGTTTGCCTTGAACTTACTTATTATTCCCAAGCACATTTACGCGATGATTTACGATATTTGTTCATATTTGTACCACCTAGAATGCAGCGAGGACGATTTATAATAGACTATAAACTGTAATAACTGCAATCCTATCATGAAATACACATAAAATACGAACTTGAATACTATTCCCCAGAAATGAATATTCTCTAGAAATGAATATTCTCTAGAAATGAATATTCTCTAGAAATGAATATTCTCTAGAAATGAAATCTTGAATGGTCGGACCCTTTGCAAAACAAACTAAATAGTACAATTGAACCGAGCCGGCGCCTTCTGGTAATTATAATCATCGAACTAGAGTGAAACTATTTTCTTCAGTTTTGTAACATCGAACGTTCATTCTGTGGAGGTCTGTGGGGGATCGATACTACATGGCCTCTTTTTCTAGCCGCATGACAAAATGTTTAAATTTAACCCTAAAATGTGGAATAAGGGAACCGGAAAGTAAATAGACCTTTAAGGCTCCACACGCAATGCTCGAGATAGTCAATATTACTGTACGTACCTTTAGTTTGAGGTATTTATAGATTTATTTATGGGGTACTCTGTATTAATACCAAAGGACTATCGGAAAGTAATTCCTTGATTAACTAATAAAATGGGGATAATAAGTTCTCGCAAATGGGCTGGCGTTAAGGACGACTTGTGCTTGAGGATATTTAAATTTTTCACAAAATTTCAACGCAGTTCGATAAGAAGGTAATAATATAGAACTTCAAAAGGTATTTATTTTAGTATTTTTTCCTTTAAAACTCTGATGTAATTTCTGTTATATTGCACAAATGACATATTGAGCGACTAAGAAAAAATGACTACTATAATGTTTAAACGTTTACTAATGCTTGAATGTATATTATAGAATAAATATTTATTCCTAGGTATATATTTTTTTGAAATTATATCAAGTAATTAACGTATTGTGAGTATAGATTTCTAGGTAGTAGATTTTTAAGTAATTTAAAGAAAATACGTAAGTGAATGAAAAGTGTAGACTTAAAGATGTGAGGAAAGCCTTCCTGCGGCACAGTATTAGTGCCCCGGTAATACTTTTCTCCTTGACCCTTATCGGGGTAAGATTAGGCGGCAAGTGAAAAGCGCCGCAGCAACGTGGTTTTCAAAAACAACAACCTGAAAAAGCACGATGGAAAATCACTCACCTGAGGCGAGCCACAGCAGCGTGGTCCAAGCCGCGAATAGCCAGTAGGCCATGGCCTTTTTCCGCGGCCCCACTTTGAATTGTCAGCCTGAAGGGGATCCCCAATGTAACCTCCCCATGGCTCTAGGTCCGGCACTGTAGCACCACACTCTCGCCGCTCTTGAACACGCCGCCCGACACTTCTTCTCGGGGAAATCTCGCGGTTTCTACGTTGTGCGAAAATGAGCAATACACATGGTTTGCACTGGGCTAGAAGAAGATGTACAGAGGACGACCGTGGCTGGGGCGACCACACTCCACTGCAGTCCGAAGGAGACTAACCGTGCCGGTGCCTGGGGTATGAGGGACGCGAGGCAGGGGAATCTCGCGCCGGCGCCAGGCCAAGCAGGCGTCGGGACGCCTCACTTAGGACACTCGCAAACTAGACCGCTAAGATGTAAGAACCACCGTACACCGATACAAATATTGATAATGCCACTCTTCGGCCCGGAAAATCGTTATCTTCTTCAGATGCTGTGTGTAGGTACATATGCCGAACACCGACGCCGATGTTAAAAGCTCCCTTCTTCTGCGAGATCCTCACCGAGAAGAAAGCTTCAAGTTTATTTTCCCAATCGTGAGATGTATCGTAGTTATCACGTTACCGGTGTTCGTACGTATGCATATCTAAGCGCTTTACTCATGGGCAAGCGAATCGCTATCTAACTTACGTTACGTCCGCGCGTGAACTCCAGGACGCACATGGATATGCGTGGTTTTACCGTAGTTTTGGTTGAGTTACCACCACCCTATGCCACCTGCGAATTAATAACCAATAAGCGCCTCGAACTTACGCGTTCAAGTTCCATGTTGCACATGTGTTCTCGCCGCTTAGTATCTACTTTACTGCTTTGATGTTGGCATTTTTAATTAATTGTCATCCTGCCTTATTTACAGGGTCCTTATTTGAATAGTGTCTCCTCCATTAGCCCACTCTTGATTAATCGACTCTTGAATTAACCGACTCTCGTTTAACCGGCATTCGACGTGTACCTATAGCTAAGATATCAAAGAAATAATTATTTTTCTTCTATCTTTCGGCATCTGATTAAACCTGTATAGTCTAATAATTACACTGGTCAACGGTGGTTGTCTTGCCCTTGATATGACAATGGTTCTAGGGTGATTTTATGCTGGGAATTATGAAACTATCATTGGTATTGCAAGATTGGCTCTACACACATAAAAATGATTACTTCATTTAACAACACGAGTGTTCTTGAAATAGTAACCTTATATTACACTAGCAGACCCGTCGTTCTTCGAACGAAACTTGAAGTACGTGTTTTTTTTTAAAGGGGCAAGTGTGAAATGTACATTGAGGAAGTAAAAAGATAGTCGAAGACATTGTTTGAATGAGAAGAATAGGTGTACCTGTTTTTTAATATATCACATATTTTATTTTCTTCATCTTAACTATCTTTTCGTCTCTTTCCCGTTTCGCCCCGTTCCGTATCATTCCTATATTTTAAATTAATTTTATTTTTGCTTTTTTAAAAATTTTTTTTCTTTATTTCAAGATATTTAATTTCATTTCCCTTTCCCTTCTCGTTTCTGGTTCAATGTCCACTCCCAATCTAATTTCAGGTACTATTCCGTACCCTTCCCTTATTTCATTCTAATGTATTTTATTTAGTTTAATTTTATTTTACTTTGTTTTCCTTCTCATCCCCGGTCTCGTTTCAGTCCCCGTTTTTGCTCTAGTTTCAAGTCCAGTACTCATCTAATAGTATATTTTTATTTAATTTTATTTTACTTTATTTTATTTAGTTTAATTTTATTTTATTTTGTTTTTCTTCCCGTCATCTTTCCCAGTTCAGTCTCCGTTCCCGTTCTAGTTTCAATTCAAGTGGCTATCCCTATTTTAAATTTAATTCTAATTTGTTTTGATTTGTTTAATTTTATTTTACTGTATTTTTCTTCCCGTCATCGTTCCCGGTACAGTCTCCGTCCCCGTTCTAGTTTCCCTTTCCGTGCCCTTCCATTCCGGTAATTTATTTTACTCTATTCCATTTTAATGTGACTTCAAGATGTCCGTGCTTGAACTTGACAATTATTTAACTTAAAAGATTTTCTCTTCTTATTTCCTTCACAAGGCGGCAGCTCCTTGGAACTATTTAGCCATCTGGTACAGAGTATAAATTTTAAAAAAAGAAGTAATTGGTATAAAAAATAATGTTAGAATCTTGGATATCAAATATGAAAATTTTTCAATTAATTTTAAAAAAAGATACTATTAATATTACCAAAATCTATAACCAAATTATTAAAAATGCTAAAAAGAAATCCTGAAGATGCACAAAAAGGTGTGCGAAACGGCGATTTTAAAAATAAAGAATTTTTGAAAAGATTTTAAAAAAAATTAATATATACGTATAATTTGGAGAAAGACCTACAACCCAAGAAAGGAAACATAATTTAGGTAAAGAAGGTCAAGAAATAATACAATTTATAAAATAAAAAGTATATGTTACCATTTAAAAACTTTTTGCTGATCTTGAAATA
>JAWQRP010000700.1:0-24731 GCA_033557875.1 Quadriops clusia
ATTTCGTTGCTTTTTAATTTGTTGATGCAAGTACTTACATTCTCCCTTACAAAACTCATTGATGTTCTTTAAAATGCGACTTTTTCATAGTGGCGCAACCATCAATGCACATTCACCATAGAAATCAGACTCCTTAAAATGGGAAAATTACCGACGGACGTACGTACGTACGTACGTACGTTACAACGGCAATTATGTTTGTTGATGTCTCATCAATATCCTGTATTTGCTCAGATCATCTGGTTTGAATTATACAAGCTGAGTTTTTTTAAAGTGTTTCAAGACGATATCTCCAAAACCAGTTAGAATATTTGAATGAGACTTTAGGGGAGTTAATGAAGGTCCAGGGGGACAAATTTTGACATATGTTTGACATCCACCCCCCTTTAATTTTGACCGGAGAGGGGGGTAACTTTGAAATCTCAAATGGAATGATGCAATTTTTAGTTTGAAATTCGAATATATGATAAAATCTGCGTACATTGGAAAAAAATTGTTTAATTTGCGTTACGGGTTACAATTTTATTAAATAAATAAAATGTCACCGCGCTGACTTTTAGTGCGCCAGGTTATGCGTTCGAAAATCATTCAGCCGCGGCGATAATTTGTCTGATTGGAATGGGGGGAGGTGTTTTCATGTGTAGCAGTCGCAATCGGCAATAGAAATAGGTAAATGTTCAATAAACAAGTAAATAAAACACAGGTACAGTCCACAGATAGTAAATACTAGTTAATGCCCGTGAAAAATCACGGGCAGCCATGTACACATATATTTCTTACCATGTACACGTATACTTATTTCCATGTGCACATATACATCTGATCATGTACACGTGTACATATTACCATATACACATAACATAATTATGTTTGTTGATTTGCTTTAAAAAATTATTAACATTGTCATATTTTTCATTAATCCAATTGCAATATGCAATGCAATTATTAAAATCTTCGCCACATGGTTTGATATGGATATTGGTGAAATTTATATGAATGTAAAATTCTCATTATTGATGTTTGACTAAGGGCGGCATTCCGAAAGAACATTTACCCTCTGGGCAAGGTTAAAGGTAGGTTCACAATGTAATGTAGCTGGTGCATAGCTCAGGTACATTACATTGTGAACCTACCTTTAACCTTGCCTAGAGGGTAAATGTGCTTTCGGAATGCCGCCCTAAGACCAGAATCAATGACCAGCTGTCTGGAGCTAATATGGGGATTAAATGTATCAGCTCCTAAGACTCCGATAGTCATGTTTTCGCTAGTTTTGGATCGTCTGCGGGCTCTTTTCTTCGTGGAAAGGTTACCGGGACTGTGTCTAAAGGGTTTGCAGTCGTTTAAAGGTCATGTGCGATTTTCGAATATTAGGAAATATAATTACCCACAGGTGCTCAACTTCCCGGTAATTTCCTATACATTCTCCCAAAAGGAGTAGCATATCAATCTCAACATTATAATTTTGTGCCATTATTACACGGAATTGGGTAGCTTAGAGTTTTTTTTATTGTTTTAAACGATAGTAAAGTGTAAGGAAAAGCGAATACCAAAACATGAGGTAAAAACTCGCATTGTAAAGTTGTTTAAATAAATATTGAAATAAATAAACTCAGGAACGCATGTGCAAAGCGCATGTGCAGTAGTACTGCACGGTAGTACTGCGCATGCGCTTTGCACATTCGTTCCTGAGTTTATTTATTTCAATATTTATTTAAACAACTTTACAATGCGAATTTTTGCCTCATATTTTGGTATTCGCTTTTCCTAACACTCCACAATCATTTAAACAAATAAAAAAACCGCTAAACTACCCAATTGAAACGGAAAACGAAAGTAATTGACAGTTACAACTAACGTTGGTTTTGTTTTTATTATCCAAAGCCCCCTACTACTTGTTTTTTTCGAATACGGGGCCTCTCACATTAAACGCCAGCGTGCAATGACTTGACAAACAGGCTACTGTAACGATATTTTATTTATTTAATAAAATCGTAACTTGTAACGTAAATTGAACGATTTTTTTCCAATGTACGCAGGTTTCGTCATAGATTCGTATTTCAAAATAAAAATTGCATCAATCCATAAGAGATTTTAAAGTTACCCCCTCTCCTGTCAAAATGGGAGGGGAGGGGGATGTCAACTATATGTAAAAATTTGTCCCCCAGAACCTTCTTTAATCCTCCAAAAGTCTCATTCAAATACTCCAACTGGTTTTGGAGATATCGTATTGTAACACTTTAAATAACTCACCCTGTATATTCTTTTTTTGTTACTTCCAGGTTTCCGCCTTTTGAATTGTATAAATTTTCATAGTGCTTTTCTTCAATTTCTATGATCTCCTTTCTAGCGCTTGTTATACACTACCCGAAATTATTTAACCTTTCACTGGAGTAGGACGTCAATAATCACTCCAACGGGTATGTCCCAAACAAAATTTTGGTCGAGAATACGTTAAAAAATACTAATTAGTGACCTAACCAATTTGGTTACAATTTACTGTGATACTACAATATCTTGTACTGCATATACCCTCAATGTATCTTAATCATTTTTATTGAATTTCAATTCCTCTTTCTTTTACATCTGCAATAACATGATGTATACTTGTACTGGTATTTTGGCATTGTTATCATTTTCTTTAAAGCGCTAACTTAACCTAACTTTTTGCAACGACAGAGGAAACATTTAGACCAGAATTCGACTATGAAGTATTATGAACTTTAAAGTTAAATTTTTAGGGTAATTGGTGCTATAGGTTGAATAGCAAATCGGCCTTGGACCTTTAGAACTAAAAACTGAGGAAATTTGACATTTAAGCCTTTTTGTGCAATTAAGTTAAAATATGAATTATATAAGTCGTAACTTACTTATTTTTGCGACTTGAAAATAAATTATTGGTAGTATTTGTTTCATGGGATTATCTTTAGGTTAAAATTAGACTAAAATATACTTAATAAATGCCTTTAAGGTTTAAACAATATAAGGTTTATTTCGAACTTATATTAAGTCATACTTTTGATGTTAGTTTTTGGTAATGTAAAACTTTTAATCTTTACTTCAAACACATTTTGTATATAAAGTAAAAATTAAGTTGCAATTTACTTAAATTTAACTTATTTAAGTTATTTTACCTTAACCACAGGTATAATTGCCCAATAATGTTGCTTGGGTATGTGTGCATAATAACCAAAATTAGCGACTCCAGCTAAGGGTTAAATCATGTGTTATGTGCGTAATACATGATATATGTGTGTGTTTTCTTTAACGTATACGATCATAATTACATATACGCATTACATTAAACTAATTAAATAAAATTTATATGCAAAATTCACTATAGCTTACTTCAACTAAGTACTGAACGATTATAATCGTGTGTGTATACACTTACTGATATTACACAAAATTACATTTTAATAATTTAAATTTGTAACTCTGTACATTTAAAGTAAACTTACATTGCTTATGTGCATTTTAACAACTACTCGCTGATAGCACAATTTAAATTAACTTCTAGTGTAATTTTTTCTTACAAAACATAATAGTAAACGCTTATACGGTAAATTCATTGAAAGCTAGAGCCCACACTTCTGCGACCCAGCGCTTCTAAATATATTAACTCCTAAATGTGTTAACTTCTAAATATGTTAACGGGTTACGGTTCTATCATTAGCATGTAAATATTTATTTGTGGAATAAAATCAATCTCGGGCTTGCAGATGCATCATAGAACTTGTTTTGGTGCGGCGAACAGTTTGTTGACCTGAGATTATTTTGGCTTGCTTTGGATTCGGCGGCCAAGAAGCCACAAGGTGAATGTTATTTAATATTAGCGAGTGCACTTGCTGGCCAACTGATACAATAAATTTCATTTGAAGTTTTAATATAAAATTTCATGCGAATTTCATACAAAATTTCATACAATATTTCATGCGAAATTTCATACACAATTTCATCTGAAATTTCATACAAAATTTCATCTGAAATTTCATACAAAATTTCATCTGAAATTTCATACAAAATTTCATCTGAAATTTCATACAAAATTTTAATACAAAACTTCATATAAAAAGTACAAAAGTTAATACAAAATTTTTATACGAAAGTTTGTAACAAATTCGATTAGCTTCCTTTCGCATTAATGCCTGTGTCGATTACCTATCAATTTATTTCAATGGCGTGTACTTGAATCAATCTTGAGTCAGTTTGCGAATGTGAACAAACGCAAGCAAAAACGACCCGCTCTAATGGATTTGACATCCTCCCAATTAACAAGTGTGGAGGATGGAATGGATTATTTTTAGTCGTGAATTCCTCGATAGGACGAACACGAGTTCGCGGTGGACATGTGGGACTATTAATGTCCTGGATTGCTACTTGTTTCCTTGTTGAAAACGCGGAGAGCCCAATAATGTGTGTACATAAATTGGAATGCCAAGTCGATCGGACTTTGGCTCCTGGCGATTTTTCAAATGGTACAGCGACAACGTTCTTAGAAATTGAGGCAAAAAATAGCGTACGTGTAAATAAAATAATAACTGCATAACATCAATGATAACATCGAGTAGATACAAAGAAGTGGTTTCGTCCGTTCTTTTTTCCGTTAACAATTAAATTACGTACTCAAGTGAGCACAAGCTAATTATTTTTTTTATTGTTATTATTGTTCAACCTGCTGATGTCGTCTAATTAGGGAAAATGACTTTACTTTGTACGACTTGAAAAAAATTACTGTTTATCCGGCGTGTTAACAAAATACGCATTACTGCCAACCAGTTTGATATTTTTGTAGCAGTTTTTATTTGTATTATTAAAATTAATCGGCTTAATCAGCGCTGCTTGACGTTCGGGGACACGATAATTGTTTTATCGTTTCTTGTCGCGGAGCAAGAGTAAGAAGTATATAAACATGTTAATTAATACGGACGAGAAAGTAAATTTAAGTCTAGCGCCTAAAGAAACGTCCTAAAGAAAAAGAAATTTCTGAATGGATGCTTGGCGTAAATACGCGAAAAGAAAGTGACTCTGAATGGGATTGGACTGGATTGTTCGCGACTACGTTAGGTCTATGCAAATCGAGTCTAAAAATAAACGAATAAAAAAATTTCACTAGAACGGTATTCGATTTACTTACCAAACGCGATCGGGTTTCGTAAAATTCACTTTTCGTGATGGAGACTACACAACACCAATAATAACTAGAAGAAAAATTTACTAGGTAGTCACACTCACTATTTAATAATAACAAAACTAAGGGCACTTATTGTTCAACCATTGTTTCGGAGATTAAAGTTAAAAAAAAATAGAGAACAGAAATAGTCACATTAGGCAAATCACTTCGATCCTACACTCACGTGGAAATTTCCTCTGTGACTGAACGAAAACAAACCGATCCTGAGCCGCCAGATAAACTAAGTTCTGAGCCTGTGGTTTTGCACTTTTAACGTTGTTCTGGCCACTAGCGAGCGAGGTTGCTACATGGAAATCATTTGGCTCGAGATGAGGAACCAATGCAGATTCCACTCGTGTGGTGGTTCGTTAGAGTCGGACTTTAGAAGCTTGGACCGTGATTCAAAGCTTGGAAATCAGGTCTTAGTGATACCAGGTTCTTACTGTACCTTATAGTACTCAATGTAAGATACTCAATGTAGGATACTCATTGTAAGGGACTCACTGTAAGGTACTCACTTTAAGGTACTCACTGTTAGGTATTCACTGCAAGGTACCACTGTAAAGTATTCACTGAAAGGTACTAACGGTCAGGTACACTATAAGGTACTCACTGTAAAGTACTCACTAGTGTTATGGTAGGTAGTTAATAAGTCTGGCTGTTGACCGGTGGAACCGACGCTTCAGAAGATAGTACCAACAGGGAGATGCGTTTTCGAACATAAAACGGGTTCTACCATCGCATGTGTACTAAACCTGCATTAAACCAGCCCGAGGCTCTACCTGCTGGCTGTGGTATATCACAACGACCAACAATAACCCATCAGGGAAGAAAGAACAACGGCACCAGTTAAGGGGATATTACAAAGAACTGATTGTAGAAAATGCATTTAAAGGCACCTACACAAATGGAAAAATTTTGGCTAATGGACTGAACTAATCGCCCCTTATCTCTACTTGTTCGTGTTGTTTTTAAGCGCCGATAATCCTTGGTCAAGGCCACCGCACCAAGAGCTTCGCCGGTGGATCCGGACGAATGGATTTGCCGAATCATGAGTGCAAAAATGGAACAAAATTCGCTCGCCAGTAGTCATAATGCCAACATTGGCAGAGGCGGGGGCGGGGGTCGAATTTTGCAAATTACGGGTTCGGACGTGTCTAAGGTTAAAAGTGTGTCAATCAACGTGCGCCATGGAATGCAAGCTGCGATCCTCTGGATTTAAAATTCGACGCGGGCTTTGTGCACCTAAGCAATTACCATATAAATAGGCGTATGTTGGTGCGGTGATTGATGTAAAAATGCCAGGAGAGAAAGAGTTAGGGATAGAGAGGTAGTGAGAGAAAGAGAGAGAGAAAGAGAGATAGAGAGAGAGAGAGAGAGAGAGAGAAAGACAGGGAGAGAGAGAGAGAAAGAGAGAGAGAGAGAGGGAGAGAGAGAGAGAGAAAGAGAGAGAGAGAGATAAAAGGGCGAGTGGAAGAGTCAGGCATTGCTCCGACCGCTTGCCAAAAATCTCTTAAACGATAACGTAAATAATAACAACGTAAATATCAACAAACCTTATACGAAAAATAACTTGCTTACGTACTTCATTTATGGACAGCCCCAATTAAGGTGATTATAAAATCTAGTCTCTAATACGGGGTATATTTTTGAAAATAACGCGTTAACGTTTTCAAAATATTCGATTATAATGATGTTAACCTCTTTGCCGCGCTGAAGATAACCCCTAGGCATGTGACCGACTCGGCTACTATTCCAGAAATAATTGGAACAAACTGCAAATTTTATTCCACATATCTACATCTGTCGTGCATGTTTATTGTACGAATGTTTGTGTGTGTATAATCATTAAGGGGATTCGGTTTAAAAATTACAATAACAATAAACAAATTCTCTGTAAGGAAAGATTACAGAACTAATTGATGGAATCTAGTCGCGGCGCCGGCAAATTCGTTTTGAAGATACAGAAGTAATGTGACTTTACTTAGTTTTCTATAAGTGTAATCACATATAAATATGTGGTACAACATATCTTTGCGTAATGCCATTGTAAATCTTCTTATGAATTTTATTTCAGTTTATGATGTAATCCATATCTGTAATTATTAAACTAAAACACACGCAGACAACACGTGCTTTCTATAGAATCTCTTAATGAGTAGCATGTCTCATTGCAAAAATGTAGAAATTCGTTGTGTTTTATTAATCTCACTGTTCGTCATAATAATAAAATAAAATGCAAGGTATAGTTCGACAAGCTATTACAATACGTTTACTCGCCTACTTATGCAAAAGGGCATTAGAATCGTATATACAACTAATTTAACACAATTAAAACATATATTCAATGGGATATTATGCATGTAACAGTGTGCTTACTATTGTTTGCAGTTTTATAATTTCTTTCTTAGATAATACATAATCTACATATTACGTATGTAATGGAAATCATTCCTCTGAAAAATTAATTATCCTAGTCACTAGTCTAAATGTAAATAAATAAATCTCTTTGTACATCTATAACCAAGATCCTGTACCGATGGATATTGTTTTGTGCTACCTACTATTATACATATTAATAGTACCTACGAACGTATCCGCATTAATATGTGCATATACAAATTTTCCGATACAGATGCATGTTTTATAAATAAAATAATTATGTACGTAGTCCAATTATAAAGGCTCTCTGCAATGTAGAGGTGCGTTAGAATTAATTGTGCCGATGGTATCTACAGGGAAAATTATTTGAAGCGGACGCGGCCACAATGAGACGATTTCATGCGTCAAGGTTCCGCGTTCTGCGGAACTCTGCTGCAGTTTCATTGTAAAATAATTTATTTATTTCGTGCGCTCGATACGACTTTTCTTTTCTAATGCGCAAAAACTTGCCCTGGATGACGATGTAAAAATCAACTAGGTAAAAATCAACTAGGTAAAAACCAACTATGTAAAAGAAAAGTATGTAAAAACTACGACGTAAAAACCAAAACTATGTAAAAACTAAGCCGGAAAAACCACGACGTGAAGGATACGATGAGCTAGGCAAAACAAGTCGACATAGGGGATACTGGGGTCGGTTGAAACAGTTTTACTAACATGGCTAACATTAATATTATTAGAGCATCAGGATTTCATTTGTCAAATCTAATGGTCAAGAACTTAAACGCAGTATTCTGATCTACTATGAGAATAATGTTATAGAAACAATTAGGGGAATTTTTAAAACATAAAATATGAAACAAGAGAAAAAAACCGAAAAAAAATCATAACGAAAAAATCAAAACGAAAATATCAAAACGAAAAAATAAAATCAATGCAAAAAAATTCAAATCCCGCTTTTATTTCGGAAATTAAAAATTGGTTTTCCAATATTGAATTCAAGTAAAACTGCAGCCTCCCAGCGCTAAAAATTGCCATTGCTCCATTGATGAGTGCACTCTTTTAATTTTAATCCTAACGCTTTTAGGCCGGCGCGGCGTCCGGTTTGAAATTGCCAACAACTCATTTGCAATTAGATCCCTCCTAGTAATCCACTGATATTGCTTGTGGTTCGAAATGTCGGGTACAAATTGTGTCTCATTTTTTATTGGCACATTTATTATATTAAAAATTATTATATTGTAACTTATTATATTCCAAATTATTATATTGAAAATTTTAATATTGCAAATTATAATATTGAAATTATTTATTGCAAATTATTATATTCCAAATTATTATATTGAAAATTTTAATATTGCAAATTATAATATTGAAATTATTTATTGCAAATTATTATATTGCAAATTATTATATTGCAAATTATTATATTGCAAATTATTATATTGCAAATTAATATATTGCAAATTATTATATTGCAAATTATTATATTGTAAATTATTATATTCCAAATTATTATATTGAAAATTTTAATATGGCAAATTATAATATTGAAATTATTTATTGCAAATTATTATATTGCAAATTAATATATTGCAAATTATTATATTGCAAATTATTATATTGCAAATTATTATATTGCAAATTATTATATTGCAAATTATTATATTGCAAATTATTACATGCAAATTATTATACAGGGTGGAGAAAAGTTCCCGGAACCCCTAAATAACTTCTGAATAGTTTGAAATAGAGAATTAAAATTTACAGGGTTACAATGGTGTCATACAATCTACCAGATGACACTAAAAACACCCATTTTCCTGCCCACTGTGGGCGTGGGGAAGGGGGCGCGACATAATTTTAAATGAAATGAGGGGTCATGTGAGGGTTCATTTGAAAGGTTTTTTCGAGACGAAAACAACGCGATCTCGCCGAGGTCTCTACGACTTCTTTTCGCAGAGTTATGGCCCTTTAAATATTGAGATTTTGCAGTAGCGCAGGGTTCACGACAAGGACGTCGTTCCCGTGTTTCCTTTGCGGACACGTGTGGATAAGGTGCAGTAGGAACATACAATGTACAGGATGATCTGTTTTCAAGTTGCCAGAGGGTGGGGACACGCTTCTCACGGTCGCCAACGCATTCTAAAAGACGGGTGATCGCGTTGGCGACCCTGAGAATCCTGAAAGCACTAGCGACTAAATAAACTTGAAACAAGCTATACTACTATTTAAACCTGAAACAACAATAAACTAAATAAATGTAGGAAAGTTTATAACAACTGTTCAAAATGTGCACCGTTAACTGTTTGACAAAAGGCTATCCGATGATAAAAAAGATGAAACAGCATTTTGAATGAAATCCTGAGGGATAACAGCAACCTCCTGAAGAATACGATTCCGTAATTCATCCAGATTTAGTGGTTTCGTTTTGTAAACTCAATCTTTTAAGTAACCCCACAGAAAATAGTCGAGAGGCGTTAGATCAGGCGATCTAGGAGGCCATTCGATAGTTCCTCTTCTACCTATCCATTGCCCAAGAAACGTTGTATTAAGATAATGACGGAAGTTCCTTCCGTAATGCGACGCAGCACCATCTTTGTTGTAACCATGTATTCTCAAAATTGTTCCCCACGATTATTTGTATTGCTGGAACAATTTCATCTCTCAGTAGATTCTGGTACTTCGCAGCTGTTAAATTTCCATCGATGAAAAATGGACCAATACTTTACTTTATTTTACTTTATTTATTTCAATGACCAGACAGCTGGTGTGGAAATATTACATCACATTACACCACATTAAAATTACACTAAAATACACATTTTAAATTAATACTAAAACTACAAATGCAAATAAAACTCTTACAGAACATTATCAACCTCAGTCGTCCGCCTGGAGGAGACATGGCAAAAAAATTCACCCAAGGAATAAAAAACACAGCCGCTCATAAATAATTTTAATTCTCTCCTGAACGACTTCATTGTCTGAAGATTAGTTATTCGCCGAGGTAATTTGTTATAAACATTAAGTGATTGGTGCAGAAACGAGTAGTGATAGTATCTATTCCGCAGAATTTCGGTTCGCAGTGTCGAGGCACTCCTTGTGCAGTAAGAGTGCACATCCGCCCCAGACACCATGTGACTCCGAGACCCGTGCACATATAAACACGACTTGAAAATGTATTCGTAAATGATGGTGGGTATATCCAAATCCGCGAAATAGCCACGACAAGGGCAACGGGGGTGCAGACCTCGAACAGCCCTAATTGCTCTCTTCTGAACCCTCAGGATCTCACCCAAGAAACCGTATCCCCAAAATAAGAGAGCATATGTGGCTATTGAATGAAAATATACAAAGTATACATTTCTGAGAGCACCGCCACTATAGACACCTCTCAGTCGTCGCAGAGCAAAAACTGCCCTATTTAGTCTAATGACTAGGTGGGCACAGTACTCCACCCACGTGAGGCCCCCATCCACGATCAGTCCAAGAAACTTGAAATTATCTGTAGGTGTAATACAGAATCCGTCATGGTTTAAATTAAAGTTCGTTGGTGTTTTGTTAATTGGGAAAATAACAACGTTCGTCTTCTAAATATTAATCTTTAAGTTATTATCAGCAAACCAGGAGGAAAGTTCGTCGAGAACCAAACGGATCCGATCCCTCAGTTCCCCGGCGTCAGTCGCCGAAACGCAGACACTGGAATCATCGATGTATAGCGTTAAAGGGGCACCTACACTGGCCTGGATATCATTGATGTATATTAGGAAAAGCAAAGGCCCCAAAATGGATCCTTGTGGCACCCCCCACCCCACCCCGACGACACCAGAACGAGCAGCACCCGCACCCGCGACATCGCTAACCTCTGTCAATTGTGTCCGACCGCAAAGATAACTTTCCAAAAGCCGGTACACGTTGCCCCTGATCCCGTAATGATACAATTTAAATAAAAGAATTTTCTGGTCCACCAGGTCGAATGCCTTTGAAAGATCACAACTCAACCCAGCCACTAGTAAATCTCTGTTTACATTGTTCAGTACATTTTTAAGTATTTCCTCTAGGGCTGATCAGGTGGATCTTCCAGAACGAAAACTATGTTGAGCACCGCTGAGTCTGCAATTATCCCTCAAAAAATCCCGCAATCTAGTATTAATACAATTCTCAAAAATTTTAGAAAGTACCGGTAATATCGAAATTGGACGGTAGTTAGATACTATGGATTTATCATTATTTTTGTGCACCGGAATTATTTTTGAGTGCTTGAAAGCTGCGGGAAAAATACCAATTTGAAAAGAAGTTAAAATAATGTGGGACAGGGGCTCCGAAATGAATTGTATTGACTTCTTTATAACATAGGTGTTCAAATCATCAAGACCACATGTCGATGTATTCTTTAATAGCCCAGCCATATCTTCAACCTCCACCGAAGTGGTTGGGTATAAAAACATAGAATTCAAGCTTTGGTGTTTGAATTTTCTTAACTTCACCGAGAAATTGGAAGACATCGATGAAACAGACATGGCCACAGATGTTGTGGATGCAAAAAAATCATTGAAAATATTTACTATCTGGGTCGGAGAGTCAAATGTCAGACCGCCGAGGGAGACCTCAGCAGGAGGACCACCACGCCCACCACGGTTTATTTCTTTATTTATGATCTGCCAAACCGTTTTCTGGGTGTTATGTGAGTCATTTATCTATGCATCATTAAATTGCCGTTTCGCAGCACTAACAACCCCCCTCAAAATCCTACAATAACGCTGATAATGTAATATTAGATCTGGGATAATAGCATTGTTGAGAATGCCCGCCCACACATTCACCTTTTCTGGGTATTGCGTATGTGTTTCTTCTATTCAGTGAGGATTTGTGTTAGACCAGAATATACAATTGTGCCGATTAACGTTGCCACTTAACTGAAATGTTGCTTCATCTGAGTAAACAATATTTGATGTAAACTTAAGATTGTCGTCAATTCTTTCCATCATTATCTCACAAAATTCAATTCGCCTATCAAAATCATCTTCACTTAACTCTTGCACAACATGAACTTTATAGGGATTAAATTTATTCTATCTTAGTATTTTAAGAATAGAGTTTTTATCGATATCGTGTTCCAGAGCTACTTTTCGACTTGAGTCATGCGGATTTTCAATGAAGGATTGTAGAACTTCTATCGATTTTTCTGGGTTTGTTGCCGCATTCGGTCTACCTAATACTGGACGATTTTTAACACTTCCAGTTTGGTGGAAACGAGTTATCGTTCTGTGAACTGTAGATTTTGTAATGGGAGTACCTTCATTGCGAAATGTATCATTGAATAGCTGCTTCACATCACTGTACGATCTCACCCGATCGCCCCAGCCTCTCATCATCAAAAGACATATTCGTTCTTGTTCAGAAATATATGACATATTTGACTGTAGGGGTAGGAATGGGAAAAACTAAAAAAAACTATTCCATTTTTTTGATTCATAAGTAAGAAAATTGCTTTTTCTCTTCTTTTTATTATTATTTGGTACCTGCACATCGCACTAGCCTTCCTACTGCACCTTATCCACACGTGTTCGCAAAGGAAACACGGGAACGACGTCCTTGTCGTGAACCCTGCGATACTGCAAAATCTCAATATTTACAGGGCCGCAACTCTGTGAAAAGAAGTCGTAGAGACCTCGGCGATATCGCGTTGTTTTCGTCTCGAAAAAACCTTTCAAATGAACCCTCACATGTCCCCTCATTACATTTAAAATTATGTCGCCCCCCTTCCCCACGCCCACAGGGGGCAGAAAAATTGATGTTTTTAGTGTCATCTGGTGGATTGTTTGACACCATTGTAACCCTGTAAAGTTTATTTCTCTATTTCAAACCATTCAGAAGTTATTTAGAGGTTCCAGGACTATTTCTCCACCCTGTATATAAAAAAACTATGGCATATATGTAGAATCTAAAACGTAAAATATAATAGAGTAAAATAGAAGACTTTCTACATATTGTCTCAACCCCGTTAATGGGAAATGAACAATAAATTCTATATAGATTGACATTGCTCAAGTAATGTTAAAAAGCTAACAACCAATTTGTTCCAGTTCTTCTGCAGGAAACCAGCAGAACAAAAGTCGCAACACTGCTGCAGCAACAGCAGCTCAGGACCAATCCACCACGCGCAAGGATGCGACTTCGAGGGCCTTTCGGAGAAATACTGGGGCGAAATACTGGAGCGCACTTTGTCCTCCAGCAGTCTTCATGCCTTACAGAAAGCTTACACGCAACCGAGGGTGGACAGATGCAACGGATATCAGCAAGAAATGAAAGTCTTCGATACGGCGGTCCCGGATTTATGAAAGTCTGATAAGACCACTCAGACCTTCGACTTGATGGCTCCTGAGAGCATGGGCAGTTCGTGCGAGACCGCCGTCTTATCGCACTGATGATCCTCGCGGTCGCTGAGTGGTCTTCTTGGATGGCCAGCAACACATAAACAATGCGCTCGAACCTCCGGATCGACTTGTAAATAATTGTAAATTTCCTTGGAGCGAGCCATAAATTTTGTAAATTCGATAGGATCGATCTCGGGGCCCTGACCGAAATGCTCCACGTATGATAAATGTGAGACGAGACTATTTTAATAACTCAAAGTGTTCCGATTAGACTGATATACGTTTCTAAGGCGCAATAACGAACAAATCCCACCATGATGTGTTTTACGTGCGATGGTGATTTACCCAGGAGAATAATGTTACTAGCAATACTTGTAACTAGGTTGCAATTACTAGATTTATATATCAAAAGATTAACACTAGGCTAAGTTTGTTATTTCAAACAAAACTGATTGTTCACATTATACATAAGCGAAATAATAAATCATTTCTTATACATATTGTAAGAATAAATACATACTAACACGTCACTTGATTATAGCAAGACTACAACTTATATCTTTTCCGTATTAAATGCAATTATGTAAAACACTGTGTTTTTAGCTAAGCACTATTTTTAGAGGTGTTTGCGGCGTTGGAGTTTCGAATTACATATTAATTTAAAAAAAACAGTAAATTATCTTTGATCCTTACTGAACAAGTTTTTAAGTTTGCTAAAGAAACTTGTTTTGATCTAGTTTTGAAGCAA
The DNA here is from genome assembly GCA_033557875.1 of Quadriops clusia. Taxonomy (NCBI): domain Eukaryota; kingdom Metazoa; phylum Arthropoda; class Insecta; order Coleoptera; family Hydrophilidae; genus Quadriops; species Quadriops clusia. The sequence goes on from JAWQRP010000700.1 coordinate 14,681, forward strand.
CATTTTATGTAAAATTCGTATTATACCACCGACAAGTTTTGGTTTTTCCACTAGGTGCTATGTAAATTTGAGTTCCTGGAAAATCACATTTCAACCTTTGGATTTTATCTTTTTGGGGTCAGAATTATTCGAGAATTCCTATATAAAATATTTGCACCTTTTGTTTAACAAGAAAATTCTAGATACCAATAATGTTCCACGAAATAGTTATGTATTTCCATCCTGTCGAATGCAGGTAATTTATGACAAGTAATTAGATGCAGTGAATTAACAGCGTAGCCTCGGGCACTCGCACTTAAATGTAGTAGTCCAGCTTAAAATAGTATACAAGTTATTTAAATTGTTCAACCTCTAAACCACGCTGAAGCCTTGAACTCCTTTAATTTACTTAGTGCCATAGGTTTTTTTTATTAATTTGTAACCAAATTAGTAACTAATGCCAACAGCGTGCGAGTGCACACATTTTCAATTAACTCTTAGTTAAGATCGTTAGGGGCAAGTACAGCATTAAGTGACAAACTACATTAATGGCGCTGGAAGTTCGCCCCTTTACTATTATTCAGTTATAATACTCATATGTATAGCACAAGTATTAACAACACTATGTCGCCTCAGGGCTAAAGAACACCTATCAAATTGTGTGGAAACCAAATTGAGCAACCTAACATTTTTATTCTTAAGTTTTCCTAAAACCAGCAAAATGATGTCAACAAAACAACTAATTCTTAAATTTAAGGCCCTAATAAATACGCTTCTAGCTTTTCATTGTTTTATTTCGACGTTTCGCCCTCCTTTATTGGGCATTTTCAAGATAAAAACTATATTGGACAGACAAGAAATGTTTACATTAAAATATTTCATTTGTAAAAGACAAACTAGTCATAAAAACAAAAACACTACAATTACTTACTTGAAATAATGTATATCACCAACACATATTAATATATTAAAACTTATTTTTAATAATTTTTAACTTATTTCAATTAAATTGATCATTTTTACATGTTTGTTTGGTCTTTACAATGTGTGCACTAATACTAATTTTTTAATTCAACTACAATATGTTCAATATTTTACCAAAAAATATTACTTCAAAATACACCACCTATTATTCATGTGTTCAACTATCATTTTATCTTTATCATTGAAAATAAAGGGAACTTCTTTAACAAAATTATTATCTTTACAGAATAATGTAAAAAACGAAAAAGCATCTCCCATCAAGCATAGCACAACTATCCAATTCTAATATTTCGGAAATGACAAACATGTTTACTTTAATATTTTACTCCTATTATATATTATTAATGTTATTAGTATCTCTTTTAAAATTTATCGATTTGTTATCTCTTTTAATGTATAGGATGTGATAATATATAAGCACGGTCAGTTAAACAATTTCCAATACTAATCTTATATTTATATTCACAATTAGATTTAAAATTAATATATCTTCGGGACCATATTTTTTTGGTATACCAAGATGTGATTATTTTATTATTCTCCTTATATAGAGTAAGGTCCAGAAAATTAATTTTATCATTGTTAGGTTTTTCGAGTGTGAATTTTAATCTTTCATGGTAATTATTAAAAATATTTAAAATGTTTTCAATATTTTGCTATTCAGCACTAATTAATATATCATCTACATATCTTTTGTATATTCTTCCATCATTAATTTTATTCAAGATATCACTTTCAAGATCTTTCATAACCAAATTAGCTATTGCACCTGACAAAGGAGAATCCATTGGGACTCTGAATTTTTGTTTATAATACTCCCCATTAAATTTAAAATAAGTTGAGTTTATGCATAGTTTAATACATTCAATGAAAGAATTTTGGCTCAATTTTGTATGAACTTTTATTTCATGTCAAATCTTACAAAATTGAGCCAAAATTCTTTCATTGATTGTATTAAACTATGCATAAACTCAACTTATTTTAAATTTAATGAGGAGTCTTATAAACAAAAATTCGGTGTCCCAATAGGTTCTCCTTTGTCAGGTGCTATAGCTAATTTGGTTATGGAAGATCTTGAATAAAATTAATGATAGAAGAATATACAAAAGATATGTAGATGATATATTAATTAGTGCTGAAGAGCAAAATATAGAAAACATTTTAAATATTTTTAATAACTACCATGAAAGATTAAAATTCACACTCGAAAAACCTAAGAATGATAAAATTAATTTTGTGGACCTTACTCTGTATAAGGAGAATAGCAAAATAATCACATCTTGGTATATATATGGCCCCAAAGATATATTAATTTTAAACCTGATTGTGAATATAAATATAAGATTAGTATTGGAAATTGTTTAACTGACCGTGCTTATATATTGTCACATCGTAAACATAGAAAACAAACAATAGATAAAATTAAAAATACTCTTTACCTTAATAATTACCCAATGAAAATAATTAATGGAATAATAAGCAGTAGAATAGCAAAAAATAAGAATAATCAATTAGTTCATGCGGGGACAAATGAAATACAGGAGAATAAAGATGCAGATAATAACTACTTAGCCATACCATATATAAAGAATTTAACTGAGAATATCAAACATTGATTGAAAAAATATAATACTAATATTGTTAGTAAAAATCAGAATAGTACTAAATGTTTTTTCACCAGGATCAAAGATGTAGATAATAAAACGAATCAATCTAACTTAGTTTATAATTAAAATTGTTTTTTTTTGTGTGTTAATGGTATTTTAAGGTCTAATAAAAAAAGAAATCATTGTTTCATTCTTTTTCTTTTTGTTTCAAATAGTCACTTTAAATAGTCGACGTTTCGCTCTACTTTGCGAGCTTCTTTTGGACTTTTTATTATCTATAATAGAGACAAGGCATATCAGGCATGTAATTAATCGTAAGAAAACCAAAAACTAACACCCTCACAATACTAAATACTTACATTTATAATATCACAATCACAAAACATTTTTAAATTCCACTTTTCTTTTTCTTTTAATCACATCTTTTTATATTTCTACACTTAACAATACAATGTTTCGTCATTTTTAATTTCTGCTAAAATTAACCAATTAACATATTGTACAGTTCCAACTCGTAAATTATACACATAGCGTTAAACTCATATTACGTGTTTCCTTCTTGTGCTTCCCTCAAACATTCAACAACCTATTTATTTGTTATTATTTGTTTTTTATTTATTTAAATCAGCTCATAATTTAAAGAACAATATATGGTATTTTATTTAAGTTACAATTTTATTACCCTGTTATAAATTTTATTAATATTATTTGTATCTCTTTTGAAATTTATGGAATATTGAATTTTCTTAATATATAAAGATTAATATATTTTTCTTTTGTACCAATTACTTTCTTTCTTGAGAATTTTTACATTTTCATCTTAAATTAATTAAAAGATATAGATTGAGGAAATATAACATAAATGTAGTAAGCAAAAACGAAAATACCACAAGAAATTTATTCACAACAACCAAAGACATAGACAATAAACTAAAACAATCAAATTTGATTTATGTTATTAGTTGCACATAATGTGATTCAAAATATATAGGTGAAACGAAACAATATCTCGATAACCGCATTAAACAACATAAAAATACACGCAAAAACCAATATTTAGAAAATTGTACTGCGTTAAGACAACATGCAATTGACAAAGAGCATCAGTTCGACTTTGAAAATGTAAAAATTCTCAAGAAAGAAAGTAATTGGTATAAAAGAAAAATATATAAATCTTTATATATTAAGAAAATTCAAAATTCCATAAATTTCAAAAGAGATACAAATAATATTAATAAAATTTATAACAGGGAAATAAAATTGTAACTTAAATGAAATTCCATATATTGTTCTTTAAATTATGAGCTGATTTAAATAAATAAGAAACAAATAATAACAAAGATTAGATATAGAATACATTATTTGTGGGTTTGTATACGCAATAAATAGGTTGTTGAATGTTTGAGGGAAGCACAAGATGGAGGCACGTAACATGAGTTTAACGCTATGTGTATAATTTACGAGTTGGAACTGTACAATATGTTAATTGGTTAATTTTAGCAGAAATTAAAAATGACGAAACATTGTATTGTTAAGTGTAGAAATATAAAAAGATGTGATTAAAAGAAAAAGAAAAGTGAAATTTAAAAATGTTTTGTGATTGTGATATTATAGATGTAAGTATTTAGTATTGTGAGGGTGTTAGTTTTTGGTTTTCTTGAGATTAATTACCATACATGCCTGATATGCCTTGTCTGTATTATAGATAATAAAAAAAGTCCAGAAGAAGCTCGCAAAGTAGAGCGAAACGTCGACTATTTAAAATGACTATTTGAAATAAAAAGAAAAAGAATGAAACAATGATTTATTTTTTTATTAAACCTTAAAATACCATTAACACACAAAAGAAAACAATTTTAATAAAAAAAAAGGTCATTGCAATTTATATAAAAAGAATTAGTTTATAATATTAAATGCTCCCAATGTGAAAGTAATTACATTGGTGAAACGAAACAATATCTTGAATGTAGAGTCAAACAACATATAAATTCTTGTAAAAAAGCTAATCTTGAAAATTATACAGCACTTAGTAAGCATAGCATAGCAAATAAACATGTTTTTAATTTTGAAAATGTTGAAATTTTAAAGAGAGAAAATAACTGGTTTAAGCGAATCATTATACATTAAAAGAGATAACAAATCGATAAATTTTAAAAGAGATACTAATAACATTAATAATATATATGATAAAATATTAAAGTAAACATGTTTGTCATTTCTGAAATATTAGAATTGGATAGTTGTTCAATGCTTGATGGGAGATGCTTTTTCGTATTTTACATTATTCTGTAAAGATAATAATTTTGTTAAAGAATTTCCCTTTATTTTCAATGATAAAGATAAAATGATAGTTGAACACATTCATAATAGATGGTGTATTTTGACGTAATATATTTTAGTAAATGTTGAACATATTGTAGTTGAATTAAAAGATTAGTATTAGTGCACACATTGTAAAGACCAAACATACATGTAAAAATGATAAATTTAATTGAAATAAGTTCAAAATTATTAAAAATAAGTTTTATTATGTTAATATGTGTTTGTGATAAACATTATTTCAAGTAAGTAATTGTAGTGTTTTTGTTTTTATGACTAGTTTGTCTTTTACAAATGAAATATTTTAATGTAAAAATTTCTTGTCTGTCCAATATAGTTTTTATCTTGAAAATGTCCAATAAAGGAGGGCGAAACGTCGAAATAAAATAATGAAAAGCTAGAAGTGTATTTTTTAGGACCTTAATTTCCCAAGATTAAATTTAAGAATAACATAAGAAGGTCAGGAAAACGAAATGGAAGAAAACAAATAATTTTAACAAGTGCACTATTACGTAATGCCAAGTGGAGCTACATTTATAGACACGTTTCTGTTTAAGTTAATGCTTATTGCAACATGTTTACATACAAAGGCGAGCAAGATCAAGATTCTCATATTTAATAAGAGTACCTACGCTTATTTACTCAGTTAATAGCTTGCACTAAAATTTAATTGTTTGCCAAGGACCTCGCTACTGGAATGGAAAACTATGCGCCTAAAATTAAACAAGAAATCTTGAAACTTACAATTTGTTTTATGGTATTTTTATTACATCGCTGACTGTCTCCTTGAACTTGAACCCATTTTATATGCGACTTACAAACTAAGCATGTACAATATCTAAAATAAGCTTATGATATTAATTAAATGATATTAATTAAAAATAATTCAGGATTCTATAGGTCACAGAAAAACCGGTCGTATTACGTATAATAAATAATCAAGAACAGTACAAATTTAGTTAATTACCACCTGTTGCAGGAATAAATTGAAGTCAACCAGAGCTTTCTTAGTTTCTTGTCCATTCTGCCGGCATATAAATGGTTAAATTGGCACTCACATAAACATCAATAAATTATCACGTTACTGTACGCATACAAGGTGACTCTCAATAATTATAATATTAACAGGTAAGTTCAAAGACCATGACAGAAGCAAGGTTTAACCGCTTAAAAATTAGTTACAAGTTCACATGGGCTCAAAATGTATGCAATTTGACGAGAGAAATGAACACTCCCTCTCTTCAGGATTGGGGACTATATTGTATGTATAAGCAGCCTACACCTCATGGCGCGCTTTCAACCGTTACCTGCGTGAGGTACTTAAAAAATAATGTCAGATGTCAGCGCAAGGTTAATTCTATTCAACTATATAAGCAATTATTGAATACTGCAGTTTAATCTAGTGTGCTAGTGTGGTTCGTAGCTAAGATGTTAGTGAAAACAGTGGTCCTCTTTGCACTTCTAGGACTTGCTAGTGCTGGCCCAAAGAAATTACGTATGTACCTTTTTACTTAATTTGCCAGTTTTATCAACTTTAGTCATTCATCGATAATTCTGAAGTTATTTCAATTATTTTTTTCTTCAACGCAATTTACCTGTGCATTATATCTTCATTTCAGCAAGCTACATCACACCTTGCCACAAATCTGATCCAAACCTAAACGAATGTGGTCTAAGACAAGGCAAAACAGCCCTTGCGGACATTCTTAAAGGGGACAGAAATTTCAATTTGCCCCCTTTGTCCCCTCTTAAGCTACCCCAAGTCAGCATTAACCCTACCACCGGCTTGAGCATTATGTTCAAAAACCTAATTATAACTGGGTTGGAAACTGCCGTTGTGAATGGCATCAGCATCGATTTGAAGAAACAAGAATGGACCTTCGAAGTTCAAACTGATTATTTAAATCTACTCGCTGATTACCAAATGGACGGTAATATTTTAGTATTGCCAGTTACTGGCAAGGGCCCTTGCAATATTACGTTTGGGAAATCTGACTTCACCTATAAAATGAACTACAAATTTGTCACGAAGAAAGGAGAGATTTACGCCAAAGTGCAAGATCCAAGACTGGAATATGATACTAATAGCACTCATTATCATTTTGATAATTTGTTCAACGGCGATAGTAGATTGGGTAAGTTATCACTGTATAAACAATTTATTTTAATCGTTCTACAAATTTATTTTTTTTAATAACATATGTAATGAAATATTTTTCCGTTTAGGTCCAGAAATAAATAAATTCATGAACGAAAACTGGATGGCTCTGAAAACGGATTTCGGGCCAGCCTTCACAGAAACCGTATCAGCAATCATAACATCCATAGCCTCAAGTTACTTTAATTCTGTCCCGTTTAATTCAATATTACCTGACTAGAGCTAGTAATGTGATGTGATATTTATACCCCAGTGACCAAGTCTGAAAAGTTAAATTAATTATGGAAATAAATTATTTACAATAACACCAATTTCCTTAAATATACTGACAATCAAGGGTAATTACTGCAATTTTACGATTATGCTCCTTTCATGCAAGTCTAGACATTTTACAAACAAATAAAATCATGCATCTTCGCAGCTGCTACAGACCATTAAATTTGCAACAAAACCATTCAACTTGCAACAAAACCATTCATCAAAATTTGTTTATTTACCTCTCTGTGTGTTTCTAAACGTATATTTACCATTCTTTCTCCCATATATTTTATTTTTAGTTTCGCTACTTTACCTAAGTATACTTACGTAAGAATATTGACCTAAGTTTTTGCCGGGAAAATAAATTGGAAGCTTACAGTAGGTACAAAAAATCTAATCAAAACGTAAACAAATGGAAACGTCGAACCTTGCTTTAGCTTTTATAATAAAGGGGATAAAAAAAACTTAGGCGTCCACCTCTCAATCCTCTTGTTATTAAACAGAAAACTTTGCAAATCTTATCCAGATTACAATAAAAGACTAACAATCTTGAGATGAAGGCTTAACTTTTTAGCAAAAATCTAATGAAAAAGCATTGAAGACTGGTTATATTCAGACAGTGATGAAGAGATTGTGAAATGGACGGAAGACTGCTTCTCTTGAACGTCGAAGGCCAAGATCGTGTGAACAGAACTCTAGCAGACATGATACAATTTCAAACGATAAACGGATTTTTATGTTCTAACATTCAATTATGAATATATTGTTTTGTGTCTCCCTCATAACATGCATTGCGATGTAATCAATTTCATATACTAAATTGAATTGTTGAAATTTGATATCTTTATTTCATGTTATAATGTACTCTTGACTAACTTTATAATCATAATCAAATAATAATTTTATTTTTAATAACCACCTTCGAATCCCGAAAATTTTTAAAAATATGTACTTTACTTTTCGTTTCGCCACTTTACCTAAGTATATACATACTTACGTAAGAATATTGAACTAAGTTTTTACTCAAAATTAAATTGGAATCTTATAACGGCTACATACAAAAAATTTAACCCAAACATAAACAAATATGTGGAGAGAAAAGCAAAGCTTGCCCTACATGTCGTAATAAACAGGGACAAAAACTTGGGCGAGCCACCTCTGAATCCTCGTGTTATTGAGAATTTAAATTTGCATATTGGACCTGGGTCTGGACCACAATTAAACATGAACAATCTTGAGATTAAGGCTCAACTTTTTAGTAAAGATCTAGTGAGGTCACATTATATTTTAATTCTATTATTACTTCATTTATAAACAAGCTATCGGGAGATTTTTATTTGTTTAAATTATAAGAAATTCCTGCAATCCACCGCTTCTTACATCAACAAAATAGACCGCGTTTTTTATAATTAACTCATTGAAAATCACGTACTACATTAAGACATCTTGGGTAAGAGCTACAAATATTCTAAAGAAGATGTTAATACACAAGAATCGGACCCCTAGTTTAATTTTATAATTTTTAATAACACCAATTTTCTTGGCAATGCTTCACGGTCATTTTTATTAGATTCTTAAAAATACACAAGCTCAAACGTAACAATAATAAAATTTATTTAAAGGAACAATGCGATTCGAAATATGTATAGACCAATTTCTATATCGATAGTCGCTTCTCCACCTCCCACATGCACCGCACTGGATTAATAAATTAAAGACCTTGTATGTTCTTATACTTTTTTCCATTGTTTCACTCAGCGCACATTCCCAGATCTGAGATCATGTTTTCGAACAAAATTTTAATTAATATGTTTTTTGTTCGCCTTATTGTTTTTGTTGCATACATCGATTTTAAATTGTTATACATTTTGATGAGATAAAAATATATTAATACTGTTTAAATTTGTTATTTTGACGTAATAACTACAATTAAGTTCCAATTTAGTTGGAGGTTATATTGAGCAAAATGTTTTATTATTAGATTGCAATTCCTTGTAGATATATGATGATGTCACATAGACGAGATAATAACAATATGTATAAAGAATTAATCAAGAACAGAATACCTCATGTGGATTTCAGAGTCCATGGTACCCTTAAGTTTTAAAAATAAGTAAAAGCTATAAATGTTTTAAAATATACTAACGGCTATAAACACAGTAAAGATATGAAAAACTTCATATTATAAAATTATGTTTTGTAGTAATTAGACTAAAGAAACTTTGCGCTAGACGAATTAAAGATTTGCTATTAATCTGGTGCTATAAAGTCGCCAAAGATTTGAAAATAAGGCAAACAAAAAAATCTGGAACTGTAAAGACTTCAATTGTTTCAAAATAAAGCTTTAAAAATTTCTTGTTATAAAATTATTTAAAGCACACAATAGAGTAAATCTAAAAATAAATTAAAAAATATAATGGTGCCATCTCATAAAATAAATACACAAATGACAAGAGGTAATTTCTGACTACAAAGGCCTGAAGAAGTCACGAATTAGTGACGAAACCGGTCGCCCTGTGAACAATAAAAAATGTCAAAATAGTACAAGAAATTTTTATTTCCTCAAATTCACCATATACTTGAAGATAAACTTACAACTTCATACTATATAGGTAAATTCTCATTATTAGAAAATGTGCAAAAGGAATCTAGCGACAGGCCTATATGTTTATTAATGCGCTTTGTCTACTCCAATAAAGATTTGCAAAAAAGCCTTAAAAACCTGGGGCTATAAAAACATTAAAAC
>JAWQRP010000701.1:0-24720 GCA_033557875.1 Quadriops clusia
AAAATAAATTAGTATCTTAATTTTGTTATAGGTAAGACAGTTTTACATTATAACTATGTATTTATTTACTAATTGCCGTGTCTATTTTTTGTAGTTTTGATAATGGTTGTAAACATGACCGAAAGCCAAACAACAATAAAATAAAGAACAATTTAAAAACAAATATACAACTTTGTTTAATTACTCGACAATATTTCCAAATATAATAATTAATGAATATAAAATTAAATATTTTGTCCACTATAATTGATAATATTATATTATAATAATTATTTATAATTATAATTAATTATAATTATAATAATTATAATTATAATAATTATAATTACAATAATTATAATTATAATAATTAATTATAATTATAATAATTAATTATAATTATAATAATTAATTTGTCAACATTAGTAAATTTCAAACTTCATAATCTTAATATGTAATAATTAATTACTTCTGAAGAATTTAATATGTATAATTTGTAACGAAACGTTGAGGAAAATATAAACAAATAATTTTAAAGACCTTATACCCAATAATTCATATATTTAATAATTAAGCATAAAAGGTCAAAAAAACAATAAATTTTAATAGAAAAAATATGATTATTTTTAGATAAATATCTATTATTAGATAGTCTTGTTAGATTGACACAGATTTAATAATGCACTTTTTTTTCAACTCTATTGCGACACTAAGGTGCGATTTAATTACCTGGTATTTATCAATTTGACTTTCCTTTTGCTCAAATACGCTAGTTGCCTTGAGTTGGTTAAATTGCTGGAGAATTGTGGAAGAAAACGGAGGTGTTGCAATCTTATTAATAATTTCAAATAAAATTCGTATGGGAAGTGGCGAAATTAACTCTTGGATTGGATTTGGCACAGATTCGTTTTTTATTCATTTTTAAAGTTATTATTATTAAATATTTATTAAATTATTATTAGTAAAAGAGTATGATATAAAAGAGTATGATATAAAAGAGCAGGATATAAAAGAGCAGGATATAAACAAGCAAGATAATATAAAAGGTGCGTACTAGCCAATAAAAAGCAAGCGATATTTAAATTCTGTGGCTAAGTATATGCGTTATTTATTTAAATGCATAGCCACTTTTCCCTGTTCTCCCATTATTCCTGCATAATTAAACATTCAGATTGCAGATAAGATCAACTTTTGCGCCAACTTTTGTCGCTATAAATCATGTAATTGCTACCTGAAGGAATGAAGAATCTCCTTGTAGAGAATAAACAATTTTAACTATGTTGAATAATTTCAGTGCATACATTCTAATTGCGGCTTGTTTATTACGGCTTATGCATATTGATGACGTTTAAGCGTGCATTTTTGCCATATAAATTAATCCCCAATTAATATAAGATATAATTATTCTTGTAGAATAATAATAGTAGTAGTAGTAATAATAATAATAACAAGAAGAATAATAATAATAGCAATAGTTATAATAATAATAATAGTGATAATAATAATAATAATAATAATAATAATAATGATAATAATAATAATAATGATAATAATAATAATGTTTAAGCCGATTTAAATTAAACTTGTGTGTCTAGCTATAGTCAATACTAGAAATTTTCTATAGTTTATTAGAGAAACGACGAGTAGTTGTTAATAAGCAGCAAACGTATAGGTCGTATAATATGTTAGCAATCGGCGAGGGAAATATGCAAAGCAGTGTTTCACTATCGTTTTCGTTTAATCTTTTAGTAATGGGTTCAATAGACGTATTATGCAAATCGATGTAGTTTCGCCTTATGAACTTGATGAGCCCATGACGTTAAATTCGCAGTCTTAAATTGGCTAATGCAAGTTTATTATTTTTTAACAGGCGATGGCCCTCGTGGCCTGCTGACTTAGTCTTCAATTTGAACTACATATCTTCTATTTAAACTATCTTCTATTTAAACTATCTTCTATTTAAATTATCTTATATTTAAACTATGTTTATCAAAATTCCACAACAATTAGCAGTGCTAACAAAATAATAAATATTCCCGAAAAAATTTTGGATCATCCGCAAAAATCCTAAACTTCGAGGTTAGAATTTTTTGACAACCACTATTGCCGGTCTAACTAAACCTACGTTAGTCTTTGTCTATGAATAAGAGTGTAAGTGTTTTTTTACGTAAATTTAACTTATTATAGTTTAACTTATTATAGTTAAATTATTATAGTGTAACTTATTATAGTTTAACTTATTATAATTTAACTCATTATAATTTAACTCATTATAATTTAACTTATTTTAATGTAACTTATGTCCCTAAGTTATTTTTCCTTAACCATGGGTATAATCGGCAAATGATGTTGCTTGTGCATACACGAGAAAAGGAAGTGAAATCTATATCAGTCTTATTATTAGATCTGATTGAAATTCGCTCCGTCGTTATTAATAAACCTCTCGTATCCAATTTTATATTTAATCCGCAATTTCCACACGAGTGGGCCTCAACAAAGGCCGTTCTTCTCGGGTAATTGTCCCTAGAGATCTCAGTCGACGCCGTTACGAGTTGCTCAGCCTTAAAGCTGTTTGTTTATTTATGTTTTTGCGGTTGCTGGCGGCCCAGCGTCTCTGCATCATATTTATGCACGCCCAGTGAAAGTCTTGAGAGAAAGTGTTGGACCTCTAGTCATACAACGGCTTTAAACAAGGCTAGGTCGCCCGAAAATGGCACAAGTTCAAAAGGGTAATTTTGTATGGTAAGCGCGATTGCTATCGGTACAGTACAAGAAATTTCAGTGAAAAGAATTGTAATAATCGTAATAATAATAATGGCAATAATAAAATTGCTTCCTGGTTTCATTTGTCTCTTGGTTAGTTGTTTGATTGGTTAGTTGTTTGATTGGTTAGTTGTTTGATTGGTTAGTTATTTGATTGGTTAGTTGGTTGATTAATTTTTTGGTTAATTAGTTGGTTGACTGGCTGATTAATTGCTTGGTTAGTTGGTTGGTTAGTTATTTGATTGGTTAGTTGTTTGATTGGTTAGTTGTTTGATTGGTTAGTTGTTTGAATGGTTGGTTGTTTGATTGGTTAGTTATTTGATTTGTTAGTTGGTTGATTAATTTTTTGGTTAGTTAGTTGGTTGACTGGTTGATTAGTTGGTTGGTTAGTTAGTTGGTTGGTTAGTTAGTTGATTGGTTAGTTAGTTGGTTGGTTAGTTAGTTGGTTGGTTCGTTAGTTGGCTGGTTAGTTAGTTGGTTGGTTAGTTAGTTGATTGGTTAGTTAGTTGGTTGGTTAGTTTGCTGGTTGGTTAGTTAGTTGGTTTGTTAGGTGGTTAGTTGGTAGCTTGGTTGGTTAGTTGCTTGGTAGATTAGTTGCTTGGTAGATTAGTTGCTTGGTAGATTAGTTGGTAATATTACAATGTTTCCCAACAAAATTACGTTCATTTATCTGCACCAAGTCCCATAAATCACTTTAGGACGATCAAAGAAACAAAGCTTTCCCTATTTAGAGCCACTTTTCGTACATTAGCACGAGATAATGTGTGATAATTCACCAGTTTTTAAAGTAAAAGTGCAGATTGCCGTATAAAAAGAAGATTGGTCACGAATGGTTGGCGGGCTTTTTCTTCATCATAATGCTGTCATTATTATCCCATAAAGCAAATAATGCTTGATAGAGAGGCTGAATTGATTAATTGCCTTCTAATTGCGGTACGCATGTGTGCATGCATATTTATTTATTTATTTGTTTTTTATTTATTTGTTTAATTATTTATTTGTTTATTTATTTATTAGTCCTACTAAATTATCCTAAGCCTCATCCTAAATAATTCGTTTTTTTGCAAAGTTTATGCAATTTTCCATTTCTAATTTGTCTATTAAGACAAGCTGGCGGATCTTTTGCAATAATTATTGTTGCTGATGCGAGAGACGCAATTTGCTTTATAAGCCTCTTCTTGTGACGCAACTTTGTCATATATTCTCATGGGAAAGCTGGTAGACAGGTCGTGGATGTAGAAATTATTTTTTTTTATTTCGTTTGACATTTACTTTTTTTGGTGTTAATTTTTTTGGTGTTAATTTTTTTGAGTACCAACTTTCTTGGTCATTTAATTTCTTGTACATTTAATTTCTTGTACAATTTTTTTTAAATATATGATTCGTTTAGTAATTAAGGAAGGCTTAGATAATGCTAGTAAACAAACGCAAGTGCACAGTGCTCTACTTATTTTAGAAGAAAAAATCAAGCACGTGCGTGTTTACCTTATTGGGGTCAAGTCATTATTGTTCTTCTCATCGCTGTTGTTCTTTTCTTCGCTGTTGTTCTTTTCTTCGCTTTTGTTCTTCGCTGTTGTTCATTTTTTCTCTGTTGTTCTTTTCTTCGCTGTTGTTCTTTTTTCGCTATTGTTCTTTTTTCGCTGTTGTTCTTTTCTTCTCTGTTTTTTTTCTTCGCTGTTCTTTTTTTCGCTGTTGTTCTTTTCTTCTCTGTTGTTCTTTTCTTCTCTGTTGTTCTCTTCTTCTCTGTTGTTCTTTTCTTCACTGTTGTTCTTCTCTTCGCTGTTGTTCTTCTCTTCACTTGTTCTTCTCTCATTGTTAGAAAATCCGAATCTACGTGAAAGAAAACGAGCACCTTCTTGATTCCGATCGAGATAGCATACTTATGCGGCTATTAAAACCGCATTATTCCACCTTTTCAATTTTAGTCCGACCGATTTCGTTTAAACTGGATATGTACAATCAAAAAAAGATTACGCCGCCGAGTTTAAATTTAAATTAAATGGCTAATTAATTGGGCTTTTATAAAATTAAGGTAATTTATGCTTAATGGCTACATTGGAAGGTTTATTTTGATTATTAGGATGATTTTATTATGTTGGATAATTTTATTAGATAGGATTATTTTATTAGCTAGGATAATTTTATTAGTTAGGATAATTTTATTAGGTAGGATAATTTTATTAGGTAGCATAATTTTATTATGTAGGATAATTTTATTATGTAGGATAATTTTATTATGTAGGATACTTTTAATACTCTTCAGCTGGTTGGCATGACTGCCGCGGGAGGTCTTGTTACCGATATATAAATATGTACAAAAAATCGGATTAAATATCTCTCGGATTAAGAGACTATTAATTAAATAATTGAATTACAAATTAATTGAATGGCCCGCATATTCGCTCGGTTCTCTCTTATGTGTTTAATAGGAGAGAGACGCGCCCTTGTGGTCGTGTCAATAAATCATAACGATATAAATTAAATGGAATCGTATTACCGGGACAGGTCGCTCAATAGGTAAGCACAACAGGTAAGCACAACAGGTGTTGCTTTAAGATTATTCTTCTAAATATGATTTATTTATTTTTCTATTTTTATTATTTATTTTTCTATTTTTATTATTGTTTTTATTATTTTTATTGTTTTTTATTGTTTTTATTATTTTTATTGTTTTTTATTATTTTTATTGTTTTTTATTATTTTTATTGTTTTTTATTATTTTTATTATTGTTTTTTATTATTTTTATTATTGTTTATTCTTATTTTGAAGTTTTTCAAAACTATTTCTTTAAATTTATTTTCTTTCTCTCTTATTACTTTATTCGTTTCTCTCTTATGCGCACTTTCGACTCGTAAATAATGTGAGCGTCGCGTGCGCTACGCAATAAGTGTACACAATATTTAGGTAAAGTTCATCTAAAAATACTCTAGCGGGCCGCAAAGCGAGTATTCCTCCTTTGTGTGTGAACATATAGAGGCACATGATAAGTAGACTCTCGAGATTGCTTTGGCAGCTATTTCTGTGGATGACGAGCTCAAAAGGAAACTGGAAATTCAAAAACCCTAACGGATGATTTTAATCTTTGGCAGGAAAATTCATTTTGAAGTTAAATAATAGTGAAAAAGAAATCTTCGGATTCCAGTTAATAAAAACCTGATTGGAGTAGGACAAACGCTCGTCCCGGATCTATGACTTGTAGCATTCAAATCAAATGCGACAATCATAATGCTGGCTTCAATTCTGCGTCCTAGAAAGTTCGCTATTTTTCGGGTCAGGGCCCAAGGCTTTTGGCAATTTGAAAACTGGGCTATTGGCTCAATATAATCCTTGCGAATTTACAAATTAATCCATAGAGATTCATTTATATAAATATATATATAAATATATATATAAATTATATAAATATATACATAAATTATATAAATATATATAAATTATATAAATGTTATATTTTCTCAAGTACTGTGACGGTCTCAACAGGATAGCAACAGCGAGTCCTAGAGGCCAAGGCCGTCTAGGATCACATCCTTTAATAATGTGGTCCTGAAATCCTGTGGGTACAAAGTCCTCTTATGTCCTTGAGGGCTGCTGAAGCCCACGTGTTGACCTTCAAAAGAGCAGGCCATGATCGATATTTCCAGCTCGAACTTGCGTCATAGGCTGATGCTGAGGAATGGCGGACTAAGGGGAAGTTTCCCCTTTATGAACAAGAATTTACTTCCCTCATTTTCATTGCTTTCTAAGCATACTGAATTAATACTGTAGCAATAATTAATGCCATAGCATTAATTAATACTATGGCTATGACATTAATTAATGCTATGGCATTAATTATTGCTATAGTAGTTAATACCATAGCATTAGTTAATGCCATAGCATTAGTTAATGACATAGCACTAGTTAATGCTATAGCTAAATTTCATATACCATTTACAATTGTTAGCTAATAAATTGATCGGGTGCCAGACGCCAATGTTTATAGCAAACACTAAAATGAGCCAAACACTGCTCTCACTTGATTTCTATTTATTTTCTTCCATTATCGGAGATAAGCGAGTAGCGCTCATGTTTCTGTAATTGCTAAGGCTTTAATTTGTTCAACAATTTACAATGCAGCAGACATATTTACTTGTCGAATCATTAGGTATTTATTATTTGCCACTAGGTATTTATTATTTGCCACTAGGTATTTATTATTTTCCATTAGGTATTTATTGTTTTCTATTAGATATTTATTATTTTCCATTAGATATTTATTTCATTAGGTGTTTATTCCATTAGGTGTTTACTTTCGCATTTTGTTTTTTTCTGGAGATTAGTAAAACTATTTCAGCCTTATTAAGCCTGTGATATTGCATGTATCTCTAGTTACATCTTATAGTTAAATATCTTTTAGTTAAATATCTTTTAGTTAAACATCTTATAGTTAAACATCTTATAGTTATAATGCACTAATTGGTAGTAAAACTGCAATTGCCTGATATCCTGTAAAAATATCTGATGATAGCTGATGGCGCCTGCCGGCTACTTAATAAAATATATTCATGGCTGCGGTCTAGACTCCACGGTTTGAATTTATGCAGAATTAACAACCTAGATAGCATTCATTGTTCGTCAAGCAAAGCAACAAGGGGGTTAATAGTGAAGGGCAATGTCCTCTGCACTACTACCCCTTCGTGACTACAAACTTCCCTGTTAGTGGCTCGATTGCTAGGCCACCACTTGCGCAATAAATTGTCGAACTGAAGGTATAGGTACAAGCTTTATACCTCAGAGGACTAGAAAAGTAGAACAGGACTCGCTCAGACTTTCATGGGTTAAGATATTGTGTAGAAGTAGTGACTTTAGTGCAAAAGGGGAAATATTAAAGGTGAGCTTTCTGGTCATTTTTTTTTGTTTTTTGTACATCTCCTAAGGATTTTCTAAGTGAGGCAAAATGTAGGATTTCTATCTGTATCTATTTATATCTTATTACTCCTTATAATTATTATCTATTATTATTACTACTACTATTATTAATATTATTACATACATTTGTAGTTGTGCTGCAAATAGCAATAACACCAATCGATTCTTTGTTAAATATGGAATGAAGTCTTTCACCTCTATCCTTGAAGCTTCTTTTTTATCTCCATCTTCTTTTTATCGCAGCTAAAGGTTAATTTCGTGGGAATGCAAACGTGATTGACTTATAGGTACTTACTACACGTTTTTACCACGATATTATTATATTAATCTTCTATTATAATAGATAGAAATATTTTTTTAGTAATTAAATATTTTTTGACTAATTAAATATTTTTTGAGTAATTTTCCTTTTTTTCCAAGAGCTTAATGCAACAAAGGATTTCGAAAATAATCTTAGGGTGGCGTCTATCTCTGTAATTTGCTACTCCTACACAATTCTTCCCAGTTGGCTTTCTCCTCCAGAATGGGCAATGGCACGACCATCCGAGCGTTTAACAACACGACACACACGCAAAGTCAATGCACGTGCATCCATCCAACACAAATCATAATAATAATCTGTAAACGCCATATTAGTGCGAGAATAGCTCTTCAGGAGCGAGTCTTTAGATGTAACTCTTAAGACACAACTACTAAGACACAACTGCTAAGACACAACTACTAAGACACAACTGATAAGACACAGCTGCTAAGACAAAGTTGCTAAGACACAACTACTAAGACACAACTCATAAAACTTTTTTCAATTTAAATACGCTGTAATCTTATGTTGAAACGACTCCTTGTGCAAATCCAAATATGTGACATTTAAATGAATCTGTGTGTACATAAGTATAGAATGAATGAAATGAATTTATTCATTGATGTTAGGAGCTCAGCTTACCTACACATTTTTATTTATTTATTTATTTAGTTATTTATTTACTTATTTAGTTATTTATTTACTTATTTATTTATTAATTTATTTATTTACATATTTATTTATTCATTTTCTAGAACTATAGAAAGTACATATTTTTATATAGAATGTTGTACATACCTATACGCTTAACTATGTACTGTATTAACATTAGCAAACTGTATTGAGGAATTACGCATTCATCCATTATAAATCCGTGACGTTATGAATGCACGAAGCTCCGCCAAAAGTGGTCGACGACGCCTACGCCTTGGAGGACACCGTTCGCCTCCTCAGACGGAAGCCTCGGCCTTAGTCTCTAATATTGCGCGAGAGAATTGAGATCTTTTCACGCGAGATTTGCTATCTTTTAGCGAGATATTTGAGATCTTCTAGATTTGCGATTTTCTAAATTGTGACCTTCAAAATTGCGATTTTCTAAATTGCGATCTTCTAAATTGCTATCTTCTAAATTGCTAACTTCTAAATTGCTATCTTCTAAATTGTGATTTTCAAATCTGTGATTTTCAAAATTGTGATTTTCTAAATTGTGATTTTCTAAATTGTGATTTTCTAAATTGCGATCTTCTAAATTGTGATTTTCTATATAGCGATCTTCCAAATCGCCATCACGCCGATCTACATATCAGACGGTTATTTTGTGTCGTCAGAAGAAGGCACAGATAATGACTTCGACAGGTACTGAAGTGTTGAATAATTGAGATTTGCTTATTGACACATCAGAGCTGTTTTCATTTTTTAACAAAACGTATTTTACGTTAACAATTTTTCTATACGTCGTAAAATAATGATTTTTCTATATGTCTTAAAATAATAATATTTATAAGTTTTAAAATAATAAGTTTTATATCTAATAAGTTTTATATATAAGTCAAAAGTTTGAGCTCCCCACGTGACTGAAGGTCGAGCCAAATTTCGCGCGTGAACGAAAAAGGCAGGCTAAATATTTAAAGTTCTCGTGCCAGCTCATACATACAAAAATTATTACTAACACAAAATATTTACTATTATATATTACTACATTGTATTACTATATATATATATTATTTTACTATATATTTAATATTCATCTATATGTAATTGTTGTTATAAAATCAGCAAAATAAACGATGATTTGATTGATTTTACTACAGCAATAAAAAAGAGGAAATATGTAGTACCAATTCTAATCGTAAGCAAGAGAGATGCGCCGCTAAGCTGACTATAAAGCAAAGTTATATTGCAACATATCAAACAGTTACTTCAATTACTCATTATTTCGCCATAATTCGTTCTTACGATCAGCATTATTTCAAAATTAACCATTCAGCTCGTAATAGGTGTTGATTACTTCAATGTCGGGGCTCACACGATCGCATTAGTACCTGCCGTATACGTTTCCTTTCTAAATCAAAACTATTATTACAGCCTTCCATACGCTATAATAATTATATAAGTTATTTTATCTTTCCCACCACAATAAGTTATTTTATTTCGGTTTGTTGCCTAGTATATACCTACATAGATTATTGCCTTGCTGCCTGGCCAGGAACTCGCTACTTTTGCGATTCAATGCGATTTTCCCATCGTTGTGATGCTATAATATTGGTTATCTCATCAAGATGGAAATTGATAATATTCTTCGCAATATCCTCTTCCTTGTTCTGACAGATAGAAATTTGTAGGAAAGATATAATGCGTTTGCAATTATTATTATACTTTGATGAACAATTATACATTTGCTATTATTAATTTGGTATTATTAATTTGGTATTATTAATTTGCTATTATTAATCTGTCATTATTAATTTACCATTACTAATTTACCATTATTAATTTACCATTATTAATTCGCCATTATTAATTTATCACTATTACTTCTTCATTATTAATGTATCACTATTAATTCGTCATTATTAATTTGCTATTATTCACTTACCCCTATTAATTCACAATTACTAATAATAATAATTTGTAATTTATTTAAAATCAAAAATTTTGTTTCAGCCTCAGCGAATGCTATTTCGCGGGCAAGGGGGCCGCTTTGGTACTGCCGGCGGCAGACGCCCAAAAGTCTGGGGGCGGCGGCGGCGGCAGTTGGCGGTCTGGATCCTCATCGAATGGCACAAATATCCAAAAACACCTCCAGTCAATGTTCTACCTGCTTAGGCCCGAAGAGACACTCAAAATGGTAAGCTAAATCGGTTTAAAACCTACTTCAATTAATCCTAATAATATCTTATTTTTAAACCAACCAGCCATTAAAGCCCAGATTTTACATTAGCGTTACTTCTAAAGCGAACCGAGCTTAAGAACCACGTTATTTTGGCTATAAAAATTTAAGTATAACCAAAATAAAACTTTCTATAAATATAATCAAAACAACAACATAGGTACTCACTTATTTAATAATAATAATAATAAAGATAATAATAATAATAATCAAAATAAATAATCATAATAATAAATACGTATGTTTGTTGTCATTATTTTTATTATTATTATTTTTCTTACGTAATATCCACCAATAGCCAGGAAATAATTAAGCGAGCGTCACATGCAACCTCGATCCGCTTCACTTACTCTACGCCTTTTGACGAGAGAAAAAATGTAATTGCTTACGTAAAGGAGTACTTTCAGGGCTTTAAATTCATCGTGAACGCTCTGGATTCTGCAACCGTTCGTTTTTCTTCTCATAGAAAGGTCAAATTATACACCTGAGCACTTGGCCGTTGAACGCTTCATTTGCCCCGCTTGCTTTGGACTCTGGCAAAAAATTAATTATAAATTCCGAGCATGTGGAATTTTATTCTTTATGGCCAATAATAAGGACTGAATGCCATTTGGGCCGTGCAGTTTGCTATTATTGCAATTACGGGGTTATTATTTTATTTATTACAATTTATTTCTTATTATATATATTTCTTATTATATATATTATATATATATTTCTTATTAACAACTTCATGATTCTAATACTAATAAAATCTTTACTGGTGTACATGCAGCTTTACGAAAAAAAAGAACACCTGCTTCAGGTTGTTCACTTCGCTACAATAAACTTTAAATAACTACAGTGCTTAATTGGGCCATAACTTGAGGAGCTTTATATAAATCGAAACAATGCCCTGCCATTCATATGCAAATCGTTGGTAATATCTCATTTGTAAGGACTGTCAGACACAGTAATTTCAATTACAAATGCAGCGACACATGCGGGCGTTTCTACGAATATCTGTAGTATGAATATTTTGTCGATCGTTCGTTTGTTTTAACATTTGTTCGTTTTTTCATTTGTTCATTTAGTCATTTGTTCATTTAGCCACTTGTTCATTTAGTCATTTGTTCATTTAGTCATTTGTTCATTTAGTCATTTGTTCATTTAGTCATTTGTTCATTTAGTCATTTGTTCATTTAGTCATTTGTTCATTTAGTCATTTGTTCATTTAGTCATTTGTTCATTTCGTCATTTGTTCATTTCGTCATTTGTTCATTTCATCATTTGTTCATTTCATCATTTGTTTATTTCATCATTTGTTCATTTCATCATTTGTTTTTTCAATTTGTTGATTATTCGTTGGTTTATTTTGTCGATGATTCCTTATTCTCGATGATGTATTCTTCGTCTTTATAAGATCACTCTGCGTAAATATCAAAGTTTATATTCTATTACAAACATATATCCCACGTTTCTTCTTATGTACGATCGAAATAAATCTCTCAAATTGCATTACATATGCACGAGAGGGATTGCAGTAATTCTGATTTATTGCGCCGACTTGAATATCCGAACTGCTAAGGAGTTGCTTCAGTGGCACGTAACGACCAAAACACGTGTAAGGTAATCCTATAGAAGCTGTTGTATTGTAAGCATTACAAGTCGGCTTGTAAGCGATGGGAAATGTGAAGGGAAGCTCATTGAATATTAGCTCCTCTAATTTTAAAAATTAGTTCCTCTAATATTCAAAATTACCTTCTCTAATATTCAAAATTAGTTCCTCTAATTTTAAAAATTAATTCCTCTAATATTCAAAATTAGTTTCTCTAATATTCAAAATTAGTTCCTCTAATTTTAAAAATTAGTTCCTCTAATATTCAAAATTAGTTTCTCTAATATTCAAAAATTAATTCTTCTAATATTTAAAATTAATTCCTCTAATATTCTAAATTAATTCCTCTAATATTCAAAACTCAAAATAATTTTAATGCAATCGCGAACAATTTCAAAACTCAAAATAATTTTAATGCAATCGCGAACAATTTCAAAATTCAAAATAATTTTTATGCAATCGCGAACAATTTCAAAACTCAAAATAATTTTAATGCAATCGCGAACAATTTCAAAACTCAAAATAATGTAATAGCTTAAAAATGCACCGGCCGACAAAGACATCCTTAAAATGACCACTTAAATACCGTTAATTTGCCAACAAAGAAAATACACGGACGACCTATTTTCGCTTATTGCGAGCTTCAGCCTTATAATGTGGTACAAAGGTCGGTGACTTGTGTTAATTAAACCGCCACGATTCCCTACACAAAAACTAACATACGTAGATAATTTGGCACTGTCTTTAAACTATTATTACTATTAAAGACTACGCATTTGTAGACATCCTTATGTACTACGCATTTGTGAAATGCTTACAAATTACGTACTTGTAAAGTATGTAGGTATTCTTAAACTACAGTTTGTTACTACTAGTAGAAATAAAGATCTAAATTTTTCCAAGCACGTACGAATAGTTAGTCAGTGAAGCGTGTGATTTAACAAGGCGACCCAGCAATATATATGGCAAGATTTTTATTCCGAACTTGACGGACAGCTCAAAGCTACCGTCTTTGTTGATTAACCCGCAGCAATCAATCAATCAATCGGACAGTCTTGATAGAATCTATTGCCATGGAGCAAAAGGAGAAAATAGTTTGTGGTTGAAGTTCGATTGGGTACATCCTGTATGGATAACAAAACTCTAAAACACATCATTAAAACAAATCTCTAAAACAAAGCACTAAAACAAAGCACTAAAACAAAACTCTAAAACAAATCTCTAAAACAAATCTCTAAAACAAATCTCTAAAACAAATCTCTAAAACAAATCTCTAAAACAAACTTCTAAAACAAACCTCTAAAACAAATCTCTAAAACACAAAAACCTAAAACAAGAATCCTAAACACAGAAGACTACCAACACAAACAAAATCAGATAGAATCTCATAGAGTGAAAGCTAATAGGTAAAATGCACCAGTATTAATCGCATTATTACAAGTTTGTTTTGTCTAATCGTTAGACTCTAATGCAAATGACCAAACGTGTTTCATTATGATCCTGTCCCACATTATTGGCTTGATAAATACACCGTTTCTCTTCAGCTCGAGGTGTTCTCTAACACAAGATTCTCGGAGGTCTCTTGCAACACAACGATTAAACTCCCCGCAATTATTTTTCCTATAATTAAATTCGTTTTGTAACCTTTTTTTATTGCTGTTGTTTTATTTACATTGGGCTCTAGAGCATTAGCAATTAAAAGCACATTAAAATTTGGGTGCGTTCCTTTTGATGGATTCGATGCCTTGCAGGATTCTTTGTTGTTCCTTATCCTTCCTTGTTATTTATCCTTGTTCTTTATCCTTCCTTGTTCTTTATCGTTTGATATTCCTTATCGCTTGTTATTATTTATCGTTTGTTATTCTTTATCACTTTTTATTCTTTATTACTTGTATTCTTTATTATCTGTTAATTTTTATCGTTTGTTATTCTTTATCATTTGTTCATCATTCATTATTCTCTATCATTTGGTCATCATTCATTATTCTGCATAATTTGTTCATTATTCTTTATCATTTGTTCAATATTCTGCGTCATTTGTTATCATTCGTTAATTTTAATCACAATATGTTCTTCATCCACTACGTACACAATTGAATAGTGCGCCTCCACCAATTGTGTAGGTATAGGGCTATTCCTTATAAGCTTTTATTTTTTTTTGTTATTCTTCTGCGTCGTAACGTCCTGATATCAATAGAATTGAAAGTGTAAGTTTATTTTTACCAGAACTCTCGTGTATTTTAGTGCCTGGATTTGATCCAATTTTACTTTTACAATTCCGTTTCGTGTAAATAGCCTATAGTCAGTTAATAGCCTAGCTGGTTAATAGCCTAACTGGTTAATAGCCTAGCTGGTTAATGGACAAGGGGTTTACAAACCAAAGGGTTACTACACTTAGATTTCAGGTTAAAACTTCAGGTTGAAATTTCAAGTTAAAATTTCAGGTTGAAACTTCAGATTGAAATTTCAGGTTGAAACTTCAGATTGAAATTTCAGGTTGAAATTTCAAGTTAAAATTTCAGGTTGAAACTTCAGATTGAAATTTCAGGTTGAAACCTCTGATTGAAACTTCAGATTGAAATTTCAAGTTGAAACATCAGATTGAAATTTCAGATTGAAACTTCAGATTGAAATTTCAGGTTGAAACTTCAGGTTGAAACTTAAGATTGAAATTTCAGGTTGAAACTTCTGATTGAAACTTCAGGTTGAAACTTAAGATTGAAATTTCAAGTAGAAACTTCAGATTGAAACTTCTTAATTGAAACTTCTTAATTGAAATTTCAGATTGAAACTTCATATTGAAATTTCAGATTGAAACTGCTTAATTGAAATTTCATATTGAAACTTCAGATTTAAATTTCAGATTTAAATTTCAGATTGAAACTTCAGATTGAAACTTCAGATTGAAACTTCAGATTGAAACTTCAGATTGAAATTTCATATTGAAACTTCAGGTTGAAACTTCAGATTGAAATTTCAGGTTGAAACTTCAGATTGAAATTTCGGGTTGAAAGTTCACATTGAAATTTCAGGTTGAAACTTTAGATTGAAACTTCAGATTGAAACTTCAGATTGAAACTTCAGATTGAAATTTCAGGTTGAAACTTCAGATTGAAATTTCGGGTTGAAATTTCAGATTGAAACTTCTTAATTGAAATTTCATATTGAAACTTCAGACTGAAACTTCAGATTGAAACTTCTGATTGAAACTTCATATTTAAATTTCATATTGAAACTTCAGGTTGAAACTTCAGATTGAAACTTCACATTGAAATTTCAGGTTGAAACTTCAGATTGAAATTTCAGGTTGAAACTTCAGATTGAAATTTCAAGTTGAATAAATTTCAGGTCGTAGCTCTTTGTTATTATGTTCTTTATAGCATGTTCAGGACAGTTATCTAAAGCGTTCCCATCAGTCGTCCTCAAACTGTTGCATGCTCAAAGCACTCTAGATATGTCGCGGGCTCGTGGGCTCCTCAAGGACTTTGCTTCCGTGTACACATTGTCATTTCTAGTTGCCTGACGAGACGACTTGCGGTTTCATTTCCCTTGTTCTGGGTGACACGACACGACAACGAGTTCGTAAAATGCTGTCCCATGGAATCACGCGAGGCAATTAGCTTTTGAGATTTAGCACCTTGTGACAGGTGCAATAACCCTTGAGTATTTTTCATTAGAAAGTATTTTTTGTATCGAGAATTTTCTGTATTAAGAATTTTCTTTGTTAAAAATTTTCTGCAATAAGAATTTTCTTTGATAAGAATTTTCTTTGTTAAGGATGTTTGTAAAGGAAAAATGTTTGTAAATAAAGAATGTTTGTAAAGGAAAAATGTTTTTAAAGAAAAAATTTTTGTAAAAAAGTGTTTGTAAAGGAGAAATGTTTGTAAAGAAAAAATGTTTGTAAAGAAAAAATGTTTGTAAAGAAAGAATGTTTGTAAAGAAAAAATGTTTGTAAAGAAAAAATGTTTGTAAAAAAGTGTTTGTAAAGAAAAAATGTTTGTAAAGAAAAAATGTTTGTAAAGAAAGAATGTTTGTAAAGAAAAAATGTTTGTAAAGAAAAAATGTTTGTAAAAAGTGTTTGTAAAGGAAAAATGTTTGTAAAAAAGTGTTTGTAAAGGAAAAATGTTTGTAAAGAAAAAATGTTTGTAAAGAAAAAATGTTTGTAAAGAAAGAATGTTTGCAAAGAAAAAATGTTTGTAAAGAAAAAATGTTTGTAAAGAAAGAATGTTTGTAAAGGAAAAATATTTGTTTTCAACAGAATAACAACTTTATTTTTTATTTTTCTCGCTAAAAATGTGCCCCATCCTCTCGTGTGTAGGTCAGTCACATTCATACTTGCAACATGACTCACAAAGATCCGTTTTCTTTCTGTCTGAACAAAACGTTCTGAATTGCGTACCACAGGTAACGGCTTTGGTACGTAAATAATACGCTCATTCTTCGTTTGACCTTCCTTTTGCGAGAGAATTATTTCTTTTGTGATGTTATTAATGCATATTAATGAAAACTTAAGTGTGCTGGGCGTTCAAAGAGCTGCTTTTGCCGACGATGATTTAACGGTTTCTAATCGGGTTTTATGTTTCTGTGAACAATTGTTTTATTATTGGTTATTCTAGGTAGAGTTAGGTTATTGGTTATTCTAGGTAGAGTTTGCTAGATAAATCGCTGAAAACTGAACTGAAAACTTAAATAAAAACTGAACTTAAAATTGAATTGAAAACTGATTTAAAAACTAAACTGAAATCTGAAGTGAAACCTGAACTAAAAACTAAACTGAAAACTGAACTGAAAACTGAACTGTAAACTGAAATGTAAACTGAACTGTAAACTGAACTGTAAACTGAACTGTAAACTGAACTGTAAACTGAACTGTAAACTAAACTGTAAACTGAACTGTAAACTGAACTGTAAACTGAACTGTAAACTGAACTATAAACTGAACTGTAAACTGAACTGTAAACTGAACTGTAAACTGAACTGAAAACTAAACTGAAAACTGAACTGAAAACTAAACTGAAAACTGAACTGAACTTTCAAAGACTAATATTAATAAAAATAATCATTTTATGTTCGTTGCACGTTAATTACACATTAAAAATCACACTCAAAAACAATAATTATAATGATTTCAGGATAATTATCCTTCAAATCAATTCCTCAACGAAAAGGTATACGAGCCAGAGATTTTGCATGCGCATTAGAACGATTAATGCGCTCGGTCTAACAGCGAGAGAAGTGTGAAAGGTCGCGTTAGGAGCCACTCTTTGACGATAATTACCATTTGCACGATCGCGTAAGACGTTGTCTACTTTTTCTTTGAATGGTGACGATTGCTCGGGCACAATTGATTCGAATTGGCTCGTAAGTACACCCCGTGACATTTCGAAAGGTCGATGATTATCTGTCGGCTAGAGAAAGGGCACAAAGCAGTTGCAATTATGACTTGCGTCATTTGGGCGGTCATAATTTATGTAATAATTTGCTGATGATGTTGATGATTATGAGGAAGATGATGATGAGGAAGATGATGATTCCTTTGTCTTGTTTGTCTGAGTAATCATTTACTTATGAATTTTTACGATTCGGAATGGAACATTTCGAATAATCTACTAATATAAGTATATCTCAGTAGTATACTACTGAGGTCAAATCGCCTTTATAAAGCGATGCACTTTAATTGGGTTGAATTAAATACAAATCGGTTATCGACCTCATGTGCAATATGCATATGCATAATATATTCGTATTTATTAGTAGACAAAGTTTATAATTAACATCACCAGGAAGCTTAATAACAACTTTAAAACATTAGATTCTTTCATGAAGAAACCGTTAGCGAAGAGTGGCCATAAAAGTCGAAATTAATTCTAATCTGATTGTGTCGACTAATTAGCCCAAATAACTAGCGCTCAATGTTTAATACCATTACTTGATATTTACATATATTCTTGTCAAATATTTTTTTAAGTTTAAAATTGTTGCATAATTCGTTCAATTCAAAGGATTTCAAATTGAACGAGAATACCGGAAGTCACGTAGCCTTTAATGGAATATTATTTTATACGAACAAGTCTCGTTCGTTCAGCTCAGCTCCGATTTAGTTGTTTTATTTCATAACGGTCGGCCTATCCAAACTCATTTGGCTTGATTGTAGGTACAGTTTGCTACACCTTTCACTGTCATTGCACATTAGCGCTTTCCGCTGTTCGGGTTTTGTCATTTTTTGGCTCTGAACTTTTTGTCAAGAGCTATCGTCGATGGAAATCTCGCCGCTAACTTTCCAAATTTTAAACGGTTAGCTATATAATTAATATTGAATGTGAGGCGAGATTGACAGGCGCCTTTTGATCGGAGAAATCTATGGGCAGGGTGCAAAAATGCCGAGTAATTAATGTATTCATTACTTTGATTGGCAAGAGTGCTAGAAGGGTATTATTATGTGAACGAGGAAAAGCGGACTGATCCGGTAATTTGTACCTATTAAGCGTTTTGTTGGGCAATGGGGAAAAAGTTATTTGAACTTGTTTATTTCACGGTATTCACTATAGTTATTAACGTTCGTTTGCGGAAGTATTTTAAGTACATAATTACTCAATAAAGTGAAAATAAGTGCGAATTCTTTTGAGATTTTATGGCTTATTTTATTTTAGTTTATTTTATATTATTTTATTTTATATTAATTTATTTTATTTTATATTAATTTATTTTATTTTATTTTATATTAATTTACTTTATTTTATATTAATTTATTTTATTTCATTTTATACTATTTTATATGTATGTTTTGACATGAAGATGCATACACCTCCAACTTCAGGATGACTCATAAAGTAAATCATCGAAATAAAGTGTGCCAACAGTTCTCGTTTTCCGCTTCTCAGATAATTTTCTTTCGCCTATTGAGCTGTTCCTTTGTTTACAAACTAAACAAACGTATCGCTCAGAGCTCAACGCACGAAGTCTGGACATCGCGCCATTGTGTTTATGGGAACAACGGTACAAATAAACTGTTTGATAATTCGAGAAAAATATAGTTATTTGCTTTCGGAGAAGTGGGTCTGTACTAGCAAACATTTTCTGTTTCCTGCGAGCAAACAGGTAAATACCTAGTACAGGTAAATACGTATAGTATAGGTAAATAAGTATAGTACAATATAATAACTATAGTACTTTAAATAGAATATAGTACTTTTAAAACAGAATATAGCTCTTTTAAATATTATGTACTACTATTCAATAGAATCTGTATACTACAGTACATGGAACTGTTATATCGAATGCTATAAATCACCCCCTGTTATGTTTAGAATAACAAAACAATAGGCGAGGAACATTTTCCTTATTTATGAGGCGGCATTTGCAATACGGAATGGCGAGCACACAGATGCGATGTTGGAAATGTTGAGGCCATAAATCGAATGCTGAGTCGCCTTTCACATCAAAACTGTTTTATATTGTTTTGCGAAACAATATTGTAAGTATTCTTCCGTAAAACAATCTTTAGCTAAACTATTTTATTCGTCTGCAAAATATTTTGATTTTTATCATTTTTTTTTTCTAATTTATTACACCAACGAGTATTCCATTACCATTAATTGAGGTTGAACGTTGCAATAGCGTGAAATATCAGGCTTGGCGAATATAAATAAAATAATTATCCGCTTAGCCTGCAGCAACAAGTGCGCACCTGATTGTTGCACTAGTTTATTCGATGTTATGCAGCATTATTGCTCAATGTTCACGGTGACATTTATTGACATTTTAATAACGAAATGCGGCTTGCGCTAATTGTTTACTATTTATAACAGATCACATAGCTTTGAGAATGCAAAAAAATATAGAAAAAAAAAATGCGCACGTGGAATTTCCTATACCTGCACAATTGGCGGAGGCGCGTGGCCATTTCTGCGCACTTAATGCAATTTTACCATAAGGTTGTAATTGGTTACACCACATATAAGTACCTACTAACTTAAATTATAAGTACTAACTTAAATTATTGATATTTTGCTGCAATACAACTAGCAATACACCTAAATAACCACAAAAAAATATAATCAAAAATAAAATACGACATCCACAATCAGGACTGCATTAAAAAAAATAATAAAAAGAACCAAATCATTTTTTTAAATGCGACATAACCGAACAATGCACGGAATCCCTGGACCGTGTAGACCACAATGAGCATTTTTTCACGTAGGAAGTAATTCATTTATCATATAATACATGGATTGCGCATTGTACTTTCACTGCAACGTGAGCGACATATTTCTGTTATTTATGCGTTCAGGATAATAATAGGAAAAGCGCATCGTATACGGGTCTAGTCATAGAAGAAAATGATAGGTGAATGGACATTGTGAAATCAACGTGACTGTACAAAATTCCTTCGTAGGAACATTGTGTGAAAATTAGCTTAGTTAACTTTGCTTAGTTCAGTTGGCTTAGTTAAGTTGGTTTAGTTCATTTGGCTTATTTAAGTTATAACATAGTAAAGTTAATTTAACATAAAAGTTAATTTAGTTAGCTATAATTAGAGGCACACCTTACAAGCTATTTCGGACTTTGAGTCATTTCGCAGGCTATTAGCCCATTTCTTTTTTGCGTTTACGGGTTCATTAGCGTTCCCAGAAATGGCAGTGATCTTTTAACGGACTAGAGAGCTGGAATTTTTCGCTAAACTCATTAATTTTAACAATAAGAATGAATCTTAACATCAAGAATTAATTTTAACATCAAGAACCAATCTTAATATCAAGAATTAATTTTAACACAAAGAATTAACGTTCATTCTCTTTTCAGGCTGTTAAGTTAGAGAGCGTTCATCCAACGAGAACCAGATATTTAGTGGTGGTGTCAAGGATGGGCCAAAAGGCCGAAGAGTCGTGTCTCTTAGGAATAGATTGCAATGAGAAGACGACTGTTGGGCTCGTCCTCAAGGTCCTAGCGGATACTGCCATAACATTAGACGGAGATGGGTAAGTTCTTTTCCTTGAAATGTTAATAATATTACTCGTGAAATTTCTCACAAAACAAAGAATGCTTTATTCTGTTCTGCTTTATTCTCTTCTGCTTTAACCTTTTCTGCTTTATCCTGTTCTGCTTTATCGTCTTCTGCTTTATCCTCTTCTGCTCAATCCTTTTCTGCTTTATACTCTTCTCCTTCATCTTTTTCTGCTTTATACTCTTCTCTTTCATCTTTTCCTGTTTTATACTCTTCTCCTTCATCTTTTCCTGTTTTATACTCTTCTCCTCCATCTTTTTCTGCTCTACTCTCTTCTGCTTAATCCTCGTCTGCATTATTTTCATTCTCTTCAGCTTCGACGAGCAAGAATAAACACATTGTCGCGGATGAATGTTATCAGGGTCCCACGGTTCGATAAAAACCTTTCATTTCGCGCCTGACTCCTTCTGGCCAACCTTCCCAGACAGTATGTCGTCGTCGGCTATCGTATATGTGTATAGTAAGCAAGCAGTCGGCTCTTATTGTCGACGGCCATTGAAATAGGAATGGAATGAACGACCTCTACTGACCAAAGGCGTTTAATTGCACACATATCTCGTAAAACATAAATTGAGTACGCCAACGGGAAGTCTGCACGCACACCAGCGCTCAGCGTTTTTAAATGAGTCACCTGGTGAGTGCATTCTGGAAAAATCGACGAAAAAGAAAGGAAATGTTGGCTTGCCAATTTCAGAAAGGATTGTTATAAAATATGTCATGTTTAATATGGTCAATGTTTGTTATGCTTTACGTTTGTTATCCTTTACGTTTGTTATCCTTTACTTTTGTTATCCTTTACGTTTGTTATCCTTTACGTTTGTTATCCTTTACGTTTGTTATCCTTTACGTTTGTTATCTTTTACGTTTGTTGTCCTTTACGTTTGTTGTCCTTTACGTTTGTTATCCTTTACGTTTGTTGTTTCTTTGTCGACCAGTTATATCGTATACAATGTGTCTAGTATCTATAGACACTAATTATAGATTATATTAACACGTTCTCATCTCGCATTCCGCAGCTTAGCGTTAATTTAACTTCAAGGTGAATGGCTGCAATTAAATCAATTGAATCCACTTAAGCAGCAGTTTTCGCAATTTCGCAATTGAGAATGCGAAACGCCTGCCAAGCACTTGGATCCTTTTAGGAGTCACGCTGTCTGTCATCGTCGAAAATAAAAACAATGGTTGGGACGTAAAACTCTGATGAAAATTTGTTAACAATTTGTTTCTTTTACGTTTTGTTTCCTTGTTCTATTTTTTGTTTTAGTTTCTTGCTTTAGTTCCTTGTTTTATTGGCTTGTTGTATTTTCTTGTTTTATTTCCTTTTTTTATTTTCTTATTTTATTTCCTTAGTTTATTTTCTTAGTTTATTTTCTTAGTTTATTTTCTTAGCATATTTTCTTAGTTTATTTTCTTAGATTATTTTCTTAGTTTATTTTCTTAGTTTACTTTGTCAGTTTATTTTCTAATTTTATTATTTTATTTCATTTTCCTTATTTTATTTACTTATTTTATTTTCTTACTTTATTTCTTCATCTTACTTTCTTATTTTATTATCTTACATATCTACCTACATTCAGGCTTAATTAAATTTTCATAAATTGCACCCGATTTAAAGTTTAGATTCTAAAATTTTTCAAATTATTATAACGGGTAATAAAAATATTGTCTTAAACATTATAAGTACCTAATAATATAATAAGAATACATATTATAAGTACCTAATATAATCATAATTTTTAGCTATAAAATTTATTGTCAATTTTGTTTCTAAATTCTGGGCACGCTGCGCTCGCTCGCTTTGCGAGCGAGCCGCCTCGCGCCTTCGGCGCTCGATTTTTAAGACACAACTGGAGCCTTTAACGTTCAACTGTATATTACCCAAAGTATAAAATCATAGTTAACAATTATTAAATGTGAGTTTAATTTAATAATTTTAATTTCATATATATATTTTTTGTATGTTTCTTATAGTACCCGTCTTAAAATTTAGATTGTAAACTATGCGTTTTAGTGTACTACCATTGAACAGTACTACGATAACATCATCATCACTTTCATAGTAAATTTTCTAATCATTATGACAAATAAAAAAGAAACATTCAAAATCATTAGAACTAATAATAATAAAATGTTTACAAATTATTAGAACGGGCAATAAAAATATTATCTCAATCATTATAAGTAATATAGTCATAATTTGTAACTATAAAATTTATTGTCAATTCTGTTTCTAAATTCTGGGCACGTTGCGCTCACTCGCTTCGCTCGCTCGCCGCCTTGCGCCTTCGGCGCTCGATTTTTAAGCCACTTAACTGGAGCCTTTAACGTTCAACTGTATGTTACCCAAAGTATAAAATCATGGTTAACAATTATTAAATGTGAGTTTAATTTAATAATTTTAATTACATATATATATTTTTTATTTTTCTTATAGTACCCGTTTTAAAGTTTAGATTGTAAACTATCCGCTTTAGTGTACTACCATTGAATGGTATTACGATAACATCATCATCACTTTCATCGTAAATTTCCTAATCATTAATAAAATAAATAAAAAATAAAATAATAAAATAAAAAAGAAACATTCAAAATCATTAGAACTAATAATAATAATAAAAAGTTTACAGATTATTAAATCGTGTAATAAAAATATTACCTTAATCGTTACAAGTAATATAGTCATAATTTTTAGCTATAAAATTAATTGTCAATTTTGTTTCTAAATTCTGGACACACTGCGCTCGCTCGCGAACGCCTCGCGCCTTCAGCACTCGTTTTTAATACACTACACTGGAGCTCTTAACATTCAGATGTATTGTACGTTACTCATAATGTAAGATTATACTTAGCAATTATTAATTTAATATTTTTAATACACTAACAGGAGCTCTTATCGTTCAACTATACAATATCCAAGATGTAAGATCATAGTTAGCAATTATTAAATATGTTACAGGTATATATATATATATATATATATATATATATATATATATATATATATATATATATATATATATTGTGAAGGTATTCAGATAGTCAGCTGAATTTGCAGAACTATGACACTTATCAGATTAAATATTGGGGTTGAGATTTAATAAGAAAAGAATAAGCCAGTAGCAGAAGGTCGCGCCATATGTCGTCATCAAAATCTGGAAAATGTTTCCCAATTCAATAGCGATCGAGCTAGCAGATGTTCAAACGAGGCACGTGCTTTCCAGAGGTGTGCCAATTCCAAGAAGAGAGAACACGGAAGTATCCAAGGTCAACCGAA
>JAWQRP010000702.1:0-24715 GCA_033557875.1 Quadriops clusia
AATCCTGGCATTGGCTAAATTCCCAGAAATTGTGGTCCTAATCTCTGGCGTCGGTGATTGGCCTCTGATGCGGAAATAGGCCGACGTTAAATAAACGAGCTAAAAAAACCCACCAATGTTTCACTAAAGAACTAAAATTCAAGATAAAAGAACTTAGTTGCAAGCAAAGTTGCAAGAAAAATCCAACTAGTCTGGATTTTAGTGCGTTGTGGCATTCGCTGTAAAAACCGTCACTTTCAACTCAAATGAGGCAAGCAACAGCGCCTGCCTCACATTCATCATCCCGCGTGCTATGACGCATGCGCTTGGTGAACCAAAAGTTGAACCAGGATAGACTTACCTTAAGTTACGGTATTTAGT
Source organism: Quadriops clusia (assembly GCA_033557875.1). Lineage (NCBI taxonomy): Eukaryota > Metazoa > Arthropoda > Insecta > Coleoptera > Hydrophilidae > Quadriops > Quadriops clusia. Next base: position 361 of record JAWQRP010000702.1, read on the forward strand.
CTGTAGTCCAAAATAGGTTGGTCTTCTGAAAACCGCCAAAAATTCTTTGGAAATCGCGATGGGTTGGAGTCAATAAAATTTGGCGATACAATATTGAGAATATATCCTTCTGCAATTTAGGCCCAGTTAGAAGAATATCATTTAACGATAATCCAGTCGAAGTGTTCGCCGAAGCGTTAAACACTACGCGCAAACGCGTGGTAATACTCTCTGGCTTCAGGATACAATAATGAGGCACATAACATGACTTCGGGGCGTGATTCATAATAGGCACTAGTGACATAGTTATGTCCAGAATCTAAGAAAACCTTCAAGAATTCACAGTAACCTGAGCAAAACTGCGGTCTCTTCTACAGGTGAGCTTCTAATTGAAGAAGGCGGCGCGGCGTAAGGCTTGAGAATGAGAGCCTAAAGTCGATGATGATCCTTGAAATGGTAAAGCGACCCGAGTGATCACGTTCAATGGATGGTATATACAAGAATTCGCATTTACTATCGTCCAAACAATTTTCTAAAGAGAGCTTTAAGGAAACGTGAACAGAATGGATATTATGAGCAAATGTCTTGGAACGAGCAGCACGGCCTTGAAGATTCCATTAAAAATCAATCTCGATGGGCCACTAAGACTTTAAATCCGGCTCGAAGGACCATAATGACTGCATGCGCTTTGTCGGTCTTTCGAAAAAAGTTGCTGGGTTTATATTAATTGAGAAAAAAGACTCACCACCAGACGTTCATGTCATTTTGCCTGGTTGACCAGCTTTCCTTCTTGACGACTTTCTGGAGGGGGGAGGAGATTTCTTGTCGATGGTGTGATTGTGTATGATATTGATATGTGATACGACAGCGACAATAACGAGGAGCGAATGAATGAGAGTTTTAACTTGAACTTTTCGACAACAAAATTTTGTTATTCCTTTTTTTCTTTATGACAACTCTGTACGTTGCCAAGGCAACACAAACCAATGGCGTCTTCGAGGCTTAATAAAATTAGAGCTGTATGTTGTTACCATGGAAGTACTTCCATGGTTGTTACGTTCCCGATTTATAATTTTATTGTTTTTAATGTGTTCAAATTTGTACATAAAACATTGTATATAAATGTGTAATAAGTATATTGGTTTAGCGCATAAGAAAATTGAGGGTCGAATCGTATGTATTAGTTTATAGATTTCTTTTATATGTAGTTCATAAGGTGTACAACAGATGTCGCTAAAATTTTCTACCTCCTTTCGCGTTTGAATTATTTAAAATTAATAAGGTCAGTATGTTTAATTGAACAGTGTTTATTTACAAATTCGAAAGTGGACTGTATTTATATTAAATTACATTTCTTTCCTTCAAAATTGTTTTACATTATTATTATTAAAAGTAAATTGTTTATATTGAAACTAATTGAGTTGTTTTTCTCAGTTCACTATCTTTAATTAATAGTTTAATCACATCCCGCATCAAGACATAGTCTGATGATTATTTCTCACCATAAAACTTCAATTTTCGTATACCGTATCCCGCATTGAACTGTTTTATAAAAAATTTAAATTTGGTGCCGCCTTCAATATATTGTGCACTTCACTATTTCATTCTGCCAAGTAAACTTGGTTGCATAACCAAGGCCGTCTAAAATTTCAGGCGGCCTTGTCTGATTGACGAATCACAAGCCTTCAATTCAAATAAAGCGGTATTTTCATAAATGATTATAACCGAAAAATTACGAACTCCGTTCGGTATAGTTCTGATGCTTATTTTGATAGCGGTATAGAGCTAGAATTTAATTTTTTTATAAAACAGTTCAATCCGAATACGATGTATGTGCTTACATGAAAATCGCCTATACCGGTTAATTTTGTATAAAAAAATCCCTTTTGAACAAATGATATCACTAGATTTAGTTGTACGCCTTTATGTATCTTTCTTGTATAAACCATAACTAATATTATGTAAATGCTTTTTCAATGACCTCATTGTGCGATTTTTTTCGTTGTTTTGCGACATCCATGTCCTGTTTCTGTCGATTCGTAAATGTTTTTCTGTTTGTTACCTTTTTCTTTTAGAGACGCTTTTACAATCCTCAAGTAGCGCTACTTGACCAGTAAATTCCAGAAAACCCCATAGATTTTATTGGTCAAATAGCAATACCTGAGGAATATAGTAAAGCGGCCCATAATATCACAAATCGTAGATTATAAAACATGAAAAGTACACACTTAAGTGCTAATATTGAAACACAAAATCCGGTATTTAATCCACTAAGAATTTTGCATTTAGTCTCTTAAGTTGATGTTGAATCTAAACAAATGCTGATTCCTGAGCGGTTGTCATTCCCTTGCTCTTAGAAACAACATAGAAAATTTTATTTTTATATTCAAATTAAAAGATACAAAATAATAATTTAACCCTTTCGAATTATTCCGTAATTCGAATTACTATAATATGTCTTTATCCTCACCTGGAACCCAACTGTATTCAAATAAAGCCTATCAAAGTTGTGTGGTTGAATTGAGAAAATGTAACTCAAACTGTAGATAGAAACGTACGCGCTAGTATATCTGGTTGCCTATGTTCATCAACAATGTCCTTGCACGCAGTAAAAGTAGCTTCCTTTATACAACTTTTTCTTTGTTTCATATATGTAGACACTAGAAGGACTAAAAATTAATAATAAATAAAAACAATCATTTATTTTCTGCTTACTAATTCGTCTATACCAGAAATGTGAGCAGGTAAAGCTAAACTTGATACATTTGCAGATCGAATTCCTTTTTTTGATAAGACCCGAGGTTTCTAAAAATTAAATAAACGATCAAGAGAATTAAATTTAATCTTCCATTCAATGTCAGGAATTAAATATCCGTAGGTATTCGCTTTCGTGGATTGTATTATCACAGAGTAACTGTGTGGTATTATGATCCTACCTCCAGTTATTACGCAAATCTCACTCAACTACCTCCGTTTATGCTTTATAGCGAGTCGTTGCGACAGTCTGTCGAGAGTTTTGAGACTCTTGACACGATTTCACGCGTAGGTGAGTGATTTTTGCTTCTTTTGGTGAATTACCGAACAATTCCCCGGCAGACTGTCCAACAATTGATGCAATTCATCCACATAAACCGTTTCATAGTGGGTTCTTTGCGATATGGTCGTGGTTTTCAACGTTAAAACGATAATAACTCGCTTCTATTTTGCCGTGTTTACCACGCTGTGTACCGCAGAGTAGGTAGGAAATATTTCTGTTCACGTGCGCGTTTGATGACTTCTCTCGTTCTCCGTACACTAAAGTACAACTGAAGCTTCTTGTATGCACGCAGTTTCTCCTTAAAAGCGTCTAATAATAACTCCATCTGCTGTTAAAAATTCAAAGTTTCCAGAATTATCCCGATTACGAACGCAATTAATTAATCTAATTACGTAGAATTCTTAACTAATGTTCACATTAGGTTGTTGTTTGCTCCGAGGCAATCGCAATTTTCCAATTAGTACGTATCTTATTTCCTCAAGTACTTCTAAAATTAAATCTGTTCCAGAAATAGCTTCGACTATTGTTGAAAAATCGGAAATGACGCACAAAGGCCAATTGAAACGGAGCACAGACGTTTAACGAATTAATTGTTAATTGGAATTAGCAACTAACAATTCTCAAAAAGGTCATTTTCAAGCGTAGAGATAAAACATCGATTACACTAACATGCTTTCCTGGGTTATACTATACTGATTAAAATGTCCTTTTTGCAAGTCACACAATAATGTAATCAAAATTTTGTACGCTATCACGCTTGTTTAGCAAAAATTCGCCGCTTAAAAGTTGAGAAGACCACACAGTGACCGCGTGCGTTATTTACAAATAATATTATAACTGAAATCATTGTCATATCGCTTATTTGCATAATGACTACTCACGTCCTAAGGTTAACAACATTAGAGGAATATAAATCAGTAGGTACGCAAATGCGTTTAAAAACCGAAACTAAAAAGTGAAAATAAATTGTGGGGAGAATACTAAAAGTTATAACTATATTCACTCAAATTTGTTTTATTTGTACACAATTTTCTTTCAGACCTTTTTTTTGTGAAAATTTGTTTACATTTTTTTTGTTTTGGACAAGTATTTTTCCAGACATGCAAACAATTCCTGGTACTCACGTTGAAAGTTCATCATGTGTCTCGTGTCACTTTGTAGCGTTCAGCTAAAAGATAACTGCACTACAAAAGACTCATCATAACTTCTTTATCGCTTCAGTGTGAGGTCAAAAGGATCATTTAACAGCCATCCAATCCAAACTTGCTTTATAATTATGTCGGTCGAGGAGCTTTGATAAGAATACTAATTTGCGTTCATTTCAGTTCCAGCTGTACCACCATGTGCATCAGCACTTTCTAACTCCAATCAGCAAACAATCATATACATACATAGTAAATCATTCAAAAGGCAACAAAATGGAAAATTACACCTCGGATTCTAGTGATAGTGACAATTCGAACAAAGTGATAGACTTTGGGTACATGGCCCTTGATATGGAGACTATAGATCACAACTTGGAAGTTTTCTCTGAAGACGAAAAGAAGCCTGCCTTAGAAGTCGAAAGCATCATCCTGAGGCACAACCAACTCACCAACAGCCTCCCCCAAAACCTCAGTAAATTCACCAACCTGAAAACATTAGATTTAACATCAACGGGGTTAACGGCTCTGCCGGATGTCTTCGAATACTGCCCTTTAACGACACTAATAGCTAAAAACAACTTTCTAACTAATGACTCCTTGCCAAAGACATTCACGGAATCCCCAACGCTCAAAGAGCTAAACCTTAGTGGAAATCAGTTGACCAGTTTTCCAGAGCAGGTCTTCGATTTTTGCAATTTGAAGTATTTGTATTTAGGCGGCAATCAAATTAGCAACATATCTAGGAACATTTGGAAATTGTTTAAGTAAGTCTTTCACAAACTCTCTACAAATTCAAAGTACTTACGTAAGTTGTTTCTTCCAGTTTGCAGATACTCTCGATGGGCGGAAATGCCCTAACTGAAGTTCCAGTAACCGTAGGCCAACTGAAGATGTTGTCCGCTCTAGTCCTCTGTGATAATCTTATCGAAAGTCTCCCAGCAGATATAGCCAATTTGAAACATTTAAAATCCCTCCTATTGCACAAAAATCGACTGAAAACCTTACCTCCTGAAATAGTGGCGTTAAAAAATTTAACGGAATTAAGTTTAAGAGAGAACCCCCTCGTTGTGCGGTTCGTTAGTGATATGAGTTACAATCCGTCTAGCCTCTTGGAGTTAGCAGCTCGATCTGTTTTGCTTCACAACATTCATGTGGAGAAAGGCGATGTACCGGATACGTTAATGTCCTACTTAACATCAGCACACAGATGCGTCAATCCTAAATGTAGAGGTAAGTTTATATTGTCCATTTATATCAATAAGTGGTATGTTAAAATTTAATTAATATTATTAGTTTAAAAATCTACTCGATTCAAAGGGATTGCATTGTTTCGTTTTTGTTCCAGGAGTGTATTTCGATAACAGAGTAGAACACATAAAATTTGTAGATTTTTGTGGCAAATACAGAATTCCACTCTTGCAATATTTATGCTCATCCAAATGCATCACTGGAGGAGTGCAGGAGACCATGAGGCCCGGTCGCAGCTACATGATGAGAAAAGTCTTACTCGGATAAGTTATCTACATCAACGTAACTTTTTCTGATGTAAAAAAAAAATTTAAATAAATGCTACGTAATACTCTGTCTCTTGGTTTTTCTTATTGTACTTAATATTCCTCCATGTTTATAAATTTATTTATGTATTCACTATCAACAATTCATGGAAATCCCGATTTATGAAAATAAAACTATTAACACAATCGAATTCATTGAAAAAAATAAATAATTACATTACAGGAGCAATATTTTATAAAACAACATATTTCGTTCTAATTAGACAACAGCACGTTCAGAGCCTATTTGCAAGAAGCAAAATTATTTCATTATTAAAATATTTTTCAATCAAAGTACAATTTGTCGGACGCTTCCACTACTTGAATAACATTTATTGTTATTCGTATAACTTTGCTGATAATTGAAAAGTTTGAAGAAATTGTTATATAAACTGGAGAGTCTATAAGAATCTATCTAATCAATAACAATGTTTTCCGAATTTATTTACTTAGGTATATCACCCGACATCAAGTAATGCGTCACAATGAAAGATGATTTGCATTCAATTTTTTTAAGATAACATCTACAAGACTTATTTCGACACAAAACATTCTTATCTCCTAATAAACATATTTATCAAGTACATGTTTAAATACACATTTATGTCGCTATCTAAAATCACCTGCATCAAAGCTAAAATACCTAATCATATCAAGTTCATAGAAAATCCTAACAGATTCGCGATAAGTTCAACGAACTTAAATAAAATAAAGCTTTCTTAAAGGTTTTTTTCTCTAATAATAAATATATTGATAAAAAGATAATAAACAATGGATAATAAAATAATGGGTACAAATCAAATAGTGACATAAATACCTTCAGTCCTGTTTGAAACTTTTGACAAAGGTTTCTCATTGAAATTTTCTTAAGCAATCAAAGACACAGACGTAATTGTTTCAATTATATTTTAAATATTCATATATTGCAGTGTCAATTAACATACAATAAGCAAGAGATATATATACAGCATAAAACATCGATCTGAAAAAAAAAGAACAATCTAATTATATAATGTTAAAATTTACACAGTACTTGTGTCTGCTTCTCATTAATCGTAAAGAATTTAAAAATTACATTGTATTTGCCGTTTGGAGCACTAAGTTTTCTCTATGACTTTACACTAGGTTTACACAAGACGACCAAATGTAGCCCCCGCCAGTAGTTTACATAAGTGCTATTTCACACTGCTTCACGCAAATTTGAAAAATTCACAACGAATTGTAGTGATTCAAAGTATAGGAAGTTCGGTAATAAAAGCTTATATACAAATTTACACCCCATTTTCATTTCTATATAATAAATCGTAATATGCAATACAATATTACTCAGTTAAATACATATCATAAAATTCCAATTGTCAAATATTATAACAGCAAAGAAACGTTTCATGACGTGATCAAAAGAGGGTACATTTGATTGCCTGCTTTTTACAATTTTGGTATTTATTGTAATAGGCTATGTATTTTAAAAAGTAGAATCATTACTTTCTGTACTACTTTCTGCTGTTTAAGCTGTGCACATTGTGTTTAAATGACAATAGGTTATAGAGTATAGTCGTCAATTAAATCACTAAGCTATTGTTGCTCCAATACATTTATTTCTTTGTAATATGTAATTACTTACAGGGCGTTTTATCATTAGAGGTCAAACCGAACCAGAAAATTCTCAAAAACTTTTACAAATTTCCTAAAAAGTTTTCTTTTGTTCATTTGACGACAATTTCACATGTACTTTCACAATCGGTTTACCTCCCAAGATAAAACTTTGAAAATCTTTAATTATACTCTCTAAAACAAATTAGGTATGAAGTTTGTTTCACATTATGTACAAATATATTATTTAAATTTCTCTAAGTAATTGGTACTACTAGACGCAGTACATGATAGGATTTAAGTGCCGTTTATGAGAAATTTCGACTGTTTTTTGTAACCGTAACGAACGCGCAATACAGCACTTCATACAAAACACATGTATAGGTGTAACGTAGCCAGATGCATCCATAGGATGCAGTTTCAAAACAATGAAGCAGTTGTTATCTACATACACAAATTCGCAGCCATACAGAAGGTGCATGAAGTACGTTAGAAATTTTGTTATTTTTTTACTTAGAAAACAATATCTCCGTATTAACTATTATCTTGTAGAAATTCATTGTGAAGAGCAGTTTTAATGGTACAACAAAATTTGAAAAAACATCTTAATTTTTATGGTGAGAATCCGAAGAAATTTGTGCCGCCAGTAGGTTGTTGAATCATCCCAAACGTATGCAAACTTTAACAAAATTTTCAGTGTACTTACCGTACAAATAAAAATGTTATTCTTACCTGATAGAATTAGTTTTGGTGAATATTCAACAAACTACCACATAAATTGGCCTTAATATACGTATTGCTTTATTTTCTGAAAAACTGATCAATCCATTTAGGGAAAACGCTTTCTTCATAAATAGAAAAATATTATTTCTTACAGTACAGTACGACTACTTACGGTAAGTAAAGCTAAATTGGTGTTTCTTAGTGAACTATATAAAAATCTTATTTAAGACTTTGTTAATCATGCAATGAAGATTTAAGAATGATGTTTATGATGAAACAAATCTAACACAACAAAATAAGAACATACCTTCATGAACCAAAACTGTATAGCAGTAATGTTAATGAAAAAAACCCTTCGTATTTGGCTTTTTATAAATATCTCACTTTAGAACAGAAACTACAATAATATTCTTAAGAAAACCCCAATAATGCAATTATTTTAGTCCTATTGCCAATTATAAATATGTACCTTGCAGTTTAAGACTTGTATGTAAAAAAACACAGAACACACAACAGACAGAACTACCTGATATGTAGTAATTTTTGTTTTTTTACGCTAGGTGTGCAAAACAAGAGCATCGACAATTTCTGAAATGTTTACTAGTAAAAACAAAAAAGGTTTTGTACAATAATTTAAATAATTACAACTAAGAAACTTGTCATATATTAGCGCCATACCTTCGTATCCTTGTCTAAACTTTAGATGCAAATAAATTTTAAACCAAACAAAAATTAAATTTAATTTAAAAGAAAACAAAATAATAAAATGTGTAATAAATGGAATAAAACATACGAAAATTACACTAATAATATTTATGTATTTATTTTTAAATAATAAATTTCTAAAATATTATGATTTCTCGTAATAGTAATTTTATTAATTAAGGTAAATAAACTTGACAACTTCAACAGCTAGTGTAGATGTCCTATGAAATATACATTACATATTTTTGTTTTGCTTTGTGTCCCTTTGCAAGCATTTCTCGAACGAAAGAAGAAATATTTGCAAGAGAACGACGTACGGATCATTATATAAATAATAAAACAACACAGTCGCCATGAACAAACACTGAATAGTATGACACACTTTACACACTCTTCTCTATACATGGTTAGCGTTAAAAAATACCTCGAAAACCATACAAGGAGTGCACGTCTACATAAACTTGTATTTTGAATAATAACCTAATGTCCACTTTTCTCTCGGAACTTGATTTTTGTTAAATAGGCGTGACGTTTGGTGAGCCTTATGTAAATTTGCACGCATTGCACTTCAATAAGCTATATCGAACATTTTATGCTACATTATAATTTCACTCGATTGTTCTCTAAAGCACAAGCTAGAAATACACAGTTTATGTATTATGTAATTAGTTTTAAATACCCAGTCAGTCATATCACACCCATGAAGGTTCGTGGAATACGTTTCGCATTCCATTTCTTTTATAGTTTCACGTCAATTATTTTTAACTTTGAACAAGTTATTGGATTTTTTACTTATTTTATGAATCATTTTAATAAACGATTTCGTTCCTCATGCAGTCAGGTAAGTTTGTTGTCGTCGATACAATGTAGTAAAAACCTTGAATGAAATGTACCAAAGAATCTTTATAATGTAATCCTAAAATAATAACACCAAATAGTTATAGTATAATCAAATTGTTAAAAACCTCTTATATTAACAAAATAAAAAAAATTGCTTTATTAAATTACATAAAAAGATCTACAGTTTCAAATTTACGTGTTGTTTGCCTTTGAAATTAGTTCTACCTCTTTTAAGATTGTTTTTCTTTTGTTTTAATAGAGTGTTATATTTTTAACTGTTTATAATTTGTTGTATTTTCAAGTGTAATTTTGCAACTTGATGACTTTTCAAATTTGTTATATGTTTATATTTGTTGTATTCTTTAATTTGGGGAATTTTTTAATTTGTTGTATTCTTAATTTATTATAGTTTTTAATTTGTAATATTTTTACATTTTCGGGATTTTTAATTATATTCTCTAATTTATTTTAATTTTAAATGTTTCTATAATTTTTGAAATTATCATGTATCTTTTTAAATTTCATTTTGATTTGACATCATTATGCATATTCTTTAAAATGAACATGCAGTTTTCATTAAAAATTATCATGTATGAATTGTTAAATTATTATGTATCAATTAAATACGAAATAGCACTAACAATAGATAACACTGAGTAAATCTACAAACTGTTTTCTTCGGTCGTGTCGCAAAATCAAATTCATGCGGACAAAATTTCTTTAGAGAACGTGTTTTTGTACTACATTAGTTTAATTAACTAAAACTCCCAGTTTGATCGATTTGTTGCGAGATTGCTGGCATTCGGCGACGAATTGGACTTTGCGGCAGCCGCGCTGAATCGACAACTCAGATTCACAAAATAAAAACAAAGGGCATTAAATATAAAATGCCGATCTACAAACATTTATATTCTGTACATCGCACGTCTATAATTAACCTATAGTACAGCTGTCCCGGTCAACAATCACACAGATCGTTTCATATATATATTTACTACAGTATACTAGCAGGAAGTCAGCATGCGGCGTAGCTGCTGGGCAAGTACGCACCATGCTCACCTGAGTGTACTTGGGAAAATAGAGGAGTGAACTACCTAAGCTATACTTGAAGTCGCAGCAGCTTGCACCGTCGCAGCTGGAGAGTCAGTGTTGTCCCCCGCAGATGAAGCGGCTGCCCCATCCTGGGCGTTTGCCGCCGGTGTTGTATGTCCTCTTGGTACAAGGATTGAATTTAAGTTTGGTTGGATACTTAACTCTGGAAAAAGAATTAATGCATTGATTGTTGGTGTAACTCACCTATTGCAACATTTCTATTTTTAAACTATTACTTATATTTATTAAATTTAGATCATCTTGCAACCATTGAGTTAATCATACTCGTTGATGGAATTATTACGATGTAATTACTAGTAAATTGACTACATATATAGCTCTTGTTTTATTTAAATGTTTAAATGTTGTTCTAACATATGTCAAAATCTGAAGGTTAGCATTAGCTAAATATAGTTGCCATGTGTTCTCATTGGTTCATTAACTAACCAATTTATTTAACACCCAATGAAAAAGCTGATATGTAAAGCACTAAATTAGAATATTGTTATTTAGGGATTTCATTCATTTTTTATTTATTTTTTTTTAAGCGTAATTTTGCCACTTACCGTGATCTGTAAAGTTAAATAGGGGAGGAAGCTCATTGCCGTTGGGCAAACGGGTATTGGGCTCACGTAGTTCGTTGAAGAAGCTATGTGCACAAGCTTGCAGGGGAGTTATCCGTGATGATGGAGTGTATTCCAGCAATCTGGCTACCAGTTCGATGGCTTCTGGCGGAGTACGTGCGCGAAATACCTGTATCAACGAAATAGATTAGTCCAAAGTCTCAACATCTTTACCCTGTACTATAAAAATCTCATAAAATAACTAAAGATTTTACAGTAAATAATAATAATTATTGCATAACATAATGGGGAAGTATAATATAATAATGTTAGTAGGTTCATCCATACGTAAATTAGGTAAATATAATGGTGAGTAAATAATACTTGTTTTTAATAATTCAAGTAACGTCATCTCAGAGCAACGGACGAGTTAAGCAAGAATAATCCTCAAACACAGCCACTTACACGGATCTTTTGGTGTTCGGTGGAACATTTCGGTAGCGACATACGTGTCAGCAATAACTGCAAACAGAGGTCCAATCGCAGTGAGTATTACGGAGTGAAGCGCTCAAGCTATGCTCAACACACGTTAGTAGTTGGTTTTTGCACAATGCAGACAAATGCGTAAGGAATAGTGAAAGCTATTAAGGCGATCCTAAGTCATTAATAAATAAAATACTTCATGAACCACCAGGATTTACTTTTGAATGGACCAACTTGTTTGGAGCGATCAATTTAGCTGACACACTGTGCTTTAACATTATTATAGTGTACTTACTTGGGTACGTCTAAGAATACTTAGGGTGGTATTATGGTCGGTGTATCTAAGGTTAAAGCAGTCTTTAATGTTTAGGTTGCAAAATTTAACCGAAATCATGGTCTATGGAGCACCTAGTTTCACTTTATCACTACAGGAGTGAATGAAGCTCTGCATTTGTTAAATGCAAACCGTATTGAATAAATTAGAACATGATAAACCGAGATGATATTGCACAAAAAAAAAACCAAATCTGAGCAAATGTGCTCATTGTCTAGGCAGCAGCTAAGATTTTGATATGAAAGAACTGAAACATAAATCAAGAGCAGTTTATGAGAAACGGAAGATGTGGGGCATTATAGAAACTATTGATACTACCACTGATAATTTTGCTCCACTAACATAAAGATATAGACTATTTTAATCATACATACATCAAAACATGACGGGAAATATAACGATAATGATTAAATTACTGCCCGATTGTCGGCGGATTGTTTGAATTATTCATGTGGAAATTTCTGTAACATTAAACAAAAATGTAAGGACAAAGAGAAATTGAAAATGAAGAGGGCGATGAAAACAATAATGGTCAACTAAATGAAAATAACAATGATGAAGTAAATGGAGGCATATAACAAACCTTGGGGTGCTATTATAAAATAAATTTATTGAAAATACCAATTATTACTTTATATAATATACGTGTACATATTAATTGTAAAAGGTCGTTCTTATCTTTTGATTAAGATATTAAAGTTGATTTTTAGCTCACATTTATGAATTTTATTAGGTCAAAATAGTAAGACATACTTAAAAAAACCCTTTTAAACAATGTACTATATTCTTCAACTCCAGCTTAGATATTATTATTATATATGAATGACATTTATATTTTTATATTAAAAAAAGTTCATTTTAATTTTACAACTGTTTATTACAACTTCACACTTTATCATAATACCACCCTTCATTTAGAATAATAATTCAAAAATAAAAATAAAACGTAAAAATGAAATATTTTGATAAATTGAAGACCAAGTGAAGATACACCAAATCATGATATGACATAATACAATGATGCCATATATAACGGTTGGAATTAACAAGAAAAGTGCAGGTTTCTACTTTCAACACGCAATTAAGTTGATCCTTGCATATTTAACAATACCTATTAAAAAGTTATCAACCAAATGTTGCACTAACAGTATCAAATCTTAAATGAATTCAAATAAAGGTAGAGAACTTTGAAAATTACCTGTTGCCAAGGGTGCGACTTAATTTGTGGGAACTTGAATTCCGTGTAATTAGGATTCATCTCCCGAATTTGTTCTCGTGTCGGTGTACCAAGCACTTTAATGATTTCCACTAGTTGATCGACCCCAGAGTCCCCAGGGAAGATCGGCTGGCCCAGGAGAAGCTCAGCCAGGACGCAGCCAGCGCTCCACACATCGATCTTCGTGGAATAGTCGATGGCGCCAAAGATCAGCTCAGGGGCTCTGTAGTACCGACTGCAGATGTACGATACATTCGGCTCACCCTTGACAAGGTGCTTAGCGCTACCGAAATCACACAGTTTGAGAACTCCCGTCTCTGGGTCAAGCAGCAGGTTTTGCGGCTTGATGTCTCGATGGCAGATTCCTAGCGAGTGTATGTATGCCAACGATCTGAATAGTTGGTACATGTACAACTAAAAACAAATATCAAACAAATGTGTAAGAATATGTTAAATTATCGTATTTATGTAAAAAAAAAACCAAATACATGTATTTTTCAATTGAATACAAAAAAATAAGTTTATTCCCTGTAAAATATTCATGATATGTTCTATAAAGAATTTCTGACATATTTTCGAATAGCAGTGGATACTGTAATGTTTAATGATCATATTCCAAATTTTAACGAATATCACATAATAATAATAGTAACAATAATAAAAAAGCTACAAATATGATTACGTTTTTCAATTTACTAGGCAAAGCAAACTGAATTAAACTGAACACTGATAAGTGCTAAATAATGAGCACCATCGCACTTGTACTGTATCATTAGACTAGTGTTTAGCTTATAGGATTGATTGAAAGTCCTGTGATAAAAATTGTATCGTTATAGTTAATTTTAAATTACCTCAACTTTACAATATAAAATTAATTTTATGTTTGGTCACATAAATACAATAAAACTAAATAAATTCTTACCTTAATAAAGCTGATTGGTATGGTCTGTTTTGATTTACTGTAATGTCTCGCCACTTTATAAACAGTTTCGGGAATATATTCTAGCACCAAATTCAGGTATACTTCATCTTTCTGCAAAACAAGGTACCAGAAATAAGATCTTTTATTCGTGGAAATGCAAACGTCAGTAACAAAATGAACTAACAGAATAAGATAGTTAAAAACAGAAATGGAACAAAACAATCATTACAAATTACTTAAAACAATAACAAATGGTTGGTTTATGTGACGGAATTTTTGTACTATTATGTATGTATAAATGTATATTAATTTTCTAACGAGAAAATACATGATGATTGCCTAAGAAGTACGAGTACTTAGTCAAAAAGCTGAAAAGAACTCCCAAGCGAATAACCTCATACAGGATACTTAAACAAAACGAAATTCAGAGAACAAAATTTAGCTGTTAATAAGAATTGCAATTTTAGTACGAAACAACTTTTAAGGCTTAGTCCTGACTACCATGAGAAGCGTTTGTGAATGTAGCTTGGCGAGAGGGATTTACTGGGAGAAACGCCAGGACAGGGCCGTACCTGTTCGAGAGAACCCCATACTAAGCTCATATTGCATGGCACCTCAGCCCGCTAAACACACAAACACTTTTATTGAACAGTAGAAATAATCAATTAAATTCTAACGAAGATTAATATATGGGTAGTATCTACGTATTTACAATATTTATTATCAAATATATTATTAATGAAAGAATTAATTAAATAAATAACCATATCAATATTCATTTAAATAAGTAACCAAATGAACATTTACCTACCTAAGTAAATAAATTTTAATAATGGCTAGAGATGTAAGGTGACTTTTTGCAGCTTAAATACGTAATATTAAATATTTGCAAGTGCTACGTATTGATTTTTTTAAATGCTTTTTTCTGTTTGCATTGCTCTCAGGTGCTTTAAAGACGTAGACAATCCCGTGTTACAGATCATCATGTGTGTAAATAATGTGTTGTGTATACATGGTCAGTGAATGTTTAATAGATCAATTATTGCCTGCTTAAGTACAAATGGAAAAAATCACCTTTGAGGGACATTAATAAGTCGTTTACCTAGAATTACGCTGCTGCGAGTTATGCAAAGTATGCCAAATATGGAAAATTGAAAATATGAAGCGCTTAAGTGCTTTAAATGTTTTAATTACTATAATGATACAGCGACAGCAGTGTTGCACTCTGGGTAGACAAATAGCAAAGTTTATTGTACCATATACTTCGACTCACCTTATCTCCACTCGAGTAAAAGAAATATTTTAGTTTAACTACATTACAGTGCTCCAGCCTTCTCATAATTTGCAATTCTCGATTCTGTGGGTGAAACAAAACACACAATTAATTTTTGAGTGGTAAAATAGTGTTTTTAAATATTACCTTAAACCGTTTGTCCTGCAGTACTTTCTTAATTGCGATAAGTTCCCCCGTGTCGAATAGTTTAGCCTGGTATACAACACCAAAGCTGCCATTTCCAATTACTTTAGTATCCGTGTACGTGACCTCTTGCGGCCTGTCTCTGTCTGGTCCCGATCCTGGAGTTGCAATAACGGTGGTGGTCACTTTGCCCCCGTCCTTACCTATAACACCACCGGTTGGTGGGAAAGGGTTAACATTAGCACTGAGTTTAAATTGATATAAATTCCTATCTAATAATCACTATTATTTTAAATTATTTTATCTACGTTATATTATGTAGCATTACATTAAGTGATTTTATAGCAATATTGAATAATTATTTTGAGAATGGGTTGAGAAACTCACAGGCATTCTTGCAAGTGGACCTCATGTCGTGAGGTAAGTAATTCGCAAAATATAAAGCAGAATAAAAAAAGGCTATTTGAAGAATAAAAAAAAAGTACCGTAAAAATTTAAGGAAAACATTGCAAAAAAAGTATATGCAATATACAATTTACGTTATTTAAAAATCGAGAAAGTTGCAATTTAACGGAATAACATTTGTATAATAGAGCTTTTAAAAATTGTAATAGTAATGATAATATGCAGTGGCTGTTTCACTAACGTTGTTTTAGCTTAACACGGGAAAGAAGACATTTGGCATGAATTCAAGTTTCTGAACACGTGTTTTATGGATTTTAAAGGTAACACGTATTTACGAAATTTTTGTTGTACGAGTTAAAAGGAATTATTTAGGGGATAATTGGGCTGAACGTACAAAGAAGAGGGACTTTCCCGGCAGAAATTAATGTGTAGCTGATCGAAAAGCAAAAGTGGAAATTGCGGAAGAGATTACTTTCATAATCAAACGTTTTGCGTGTCAAGTCGCCGTAAATTTCACGTGAATGAGTTTCATGCGAATTTCTGTCCACCAGAATAATTCTCTGTAGTACCATTCATTCTTTATTATTTTTAAGCTTTATTGTTGTTTGGTTTTCGTAAATTATGTACACGCAGGTATTCAAGTATATAGTTTAGAAGAAATATCTATAAAAAAAATTAATTAATAAAGAAGAATGCATGCAAGGCGTAATATATTATCTACTTTCAAATGGCTGGCCTAAATGCGAGCGCAATGATAGAATTGACTTAATTGAGGTTGATTTACAGCTATAAAGGTCAAAAGGCATGAAATTCATTGTTTGAATTGCGATTAAAATAATAGAAAAAACGCATTATAGGTAACCTGTAATTGCGGAATAATCCATTCCTCCTATATCCCTGTAAAGATTACACCACATTTTTGGGCACTCACACACGAACCGTAAATATCTTGTCAGTAGAGCAAGTTATTAAATGAATTCTAGTTTTCAAATTTGTTATGCGCATACCTTCATTTATCAGAAGCTTTTTATTGATATTATTACAAATAGGATAACGATATGCTAGGAGAGATTATGTGGTTATAGTACGAGTACAGACAAAACCAATTATTATTACTATTACTACAAGCGATTAAAATTCCTTATCGATTGTGTAAAAAAATGTTTGCTGTCCTTTTGTTGGCTATGTTTAAAAAAGACAATGGGGAAGCCATTGATAAAGTTAATTGCACCATGATGGTGATTAATGTCCAGTGAATAAACGTGATTAAAGATAAGTAAAAAAGGATAAAAAGTAAAAAATGATAATAACTAATGAATAATTCCGCAAAAAGGAACTTAACACATTGTGTGCGGGTACATTTCACGGCGTAATTGTGCCGGGCGCGGGGATTTTGGGCGCAAATTTAGTTATTCAGTTAAATCTCAATAGATCGAAAATTATTTAATGTTTTAACCTAAACTTTTCGTATGTTATATTGAAATATATAATATTATGATTGTTGTAAACAAAAAATAAAATCTAAATTGATTTTTTTTAACACTAGCATACAGATAAACCTTCTAGATGTACACGTTACACTAACCCGTAATAGTACGTGTCCCGCGCTCAAGCATCAATCGTCAGAAAACGTACTAATACGTGTCCCGCACACAATGTGTTAAAGTACATTTACAAAAAGTAAGTAAATTAAAATTCCTTTGAAAATGAATAAATAAAAAGGTATCTTAGGTACCTAACTTCAAAATCGTTGCACATTTCACAACTTTGACACCGAAAAGCGAGTTAGCGTACAAAGTCCCCATAACGTCTTAATACTTGGAATCGGCAATATAATCAGGAAATGTGCCTCTAAAGAAGGGATATTCTAAAGGATACCGGTCGAAAAAGGCTGCCGGAAGAATCCATAAATTTGGTTCAAAAGCCAAGTGGGTGCCAGTGGACTAAATATGATATAGACTTTCAATTTTTCATCGCCAAAAAGAAAATTATGCGTTTTCATCAATTGATATCCCTTTTATTGTATTGAGCAGGAAATAAATCATGTGTAGTATTTAAGCAACACGCATTTATTTATTTATATCGAAGCCAATTTGTTTAATTTTATTACCTGCGAGAACCGTAAAAATGAGAAAAATAAATAACCTCTATTACGCACAAATGTGGGGCAGAATGTTTTAAACGCTTTCACCTTCATGCGTAAATATAATATTGCTTTTAAAGCGCATTTTCTTTTTTGTGTGCTTTATATGGTATACGTGCAGAAATGAATTAAAATCTAAATAAATCAAGGGAAAAATGTAATAAAATTTACGTTTACGAGAAAGGTCACCTAATTTATCCTTGGCCGCTTGAAGGGCACTTTTCTCAAACTCATCGTCCTCGTAATAGTCTCGTCCTTTGACGTTGGTTCTTTTCGCCATAAACCAAGGATGAAACTTTCTGTAGTAAACGACCAAAGAGGAATAATCGGTGCAGAAAAACGTCCAGGCGGTAACTTGAAAATTTAAGGGGATCAAGTGGAAATTTCTTGTGAAATCGTAAGGGAAAACTATTTTATTTCTGTGGATAACGTAGGGGAAATGAGAATCTGACGTTTTGGCAATAATTTACACCATCAAACAGTGACATTTTAAATGTGACAGATTGGCGGGTTCAAACACGGGCTTGAAATATAGAAAATATACGAGGGCATTCCCAAAACAAACCGAACTGATTTTTAAAAGTTATTTAAGTTTTAAACAAAAAACTTTCTTTCCCCTTAAACAACTCTCCAATAACACTAATGCACATGTCAAATCTTTTATTCTAACTTTGAGACATTTTTTAATACTTTTTTGTACTTTAAAAAAAATATCCGTATTTGTTATAAATGTATATAGACAAAGGTCTTTTCAGTATCTAACTACAAGGAAGCTGTAATTTTTATAGTTAAATGGAAGTAAGTTCTCAGTTCGTATCATGTAGGCACCGAGCTCTTTGGAATAGTTCAAAGAAACTTCATTTTCGAAAACATTTGCATTCTTGAGAAAATTTTAGTTACGGATATTGAAACTAGATGTGTATCTTTATACAGTTTTAAATATTTATATAGTTTTAAATATTTGTAAAAATATTTCCATTCATTAGGTTACAAAAAGCACGATATTCATTCAACGAAAATAAGATATAACACTTTAACAAGCTATTTTTTTTCTTGAAATTTCTTGTTCACAGTATTGTTATATTCAAGTAGCACAAATTGTGTTCTATTAGTGTTCAAAAAGGCTTCTGGAACCACTGCGTAAGCATGGATAATAAAGGGAATGCTGTACGTGAAGAAAATATTGATAATAGTATAATTTTTTAGTATACATTTGACGGAATTATCTTTTATCTGTATTATTGCATCAAATTTTTCAAGTTACGAGAAATAATTTTCACAGAGAGGTTGCCGTTTTAAATTGTATCAAAAGTCAACTTTTCAAAGAAAACAGAAAGTACATATTTAAAAAAAAATTATAAACCTGTTTCAAATTCAAATTAACAAGAATGTTTTAAAAATAGTGCAACCCCTATCAGCAAATTCAATTTGGTCTCAAAAAATTCAAAATGACTCGTAATTTATGTAATATGAGAATTTTTTGAAAGTTCACTTCAGAGGTTGTGTTTTCGGTGACTTAAAATTTTTGTGTTTGGTATGTAACAAAAATATTTGACCCTGCACAGAGCTCAAGTGCTTAATTAAACCAATGTTACTTTAGAAATAAAAATAGTTTCGTGTTCCCCGAATAAGAAAAAAAACTTTAAAACCATGCTCTGTTCACGAGGTTCGGCCATTTCAAAAACGGCAAATTCTCAAAACAAGTGTCACTATAAAATTCACGCAAACCGAATGGATTTTTTTTAGCGACGGCCCTTGGCTTACTGACGCAGAAATGATAGCTCTAAACATTCTTAGCGGCAAAACATGGCACTACAAAAACTTCGCCCATCGCAACATCATTCCGGTAACTTTTGGGAATCCCCTCGTATATGTATAGGTACGGCTACGGCTAAATAGGATGTGGTTTTAAAATAGAAAAGTTTCTTTTGAAGTCGAACAGTGACATAGCAAAAAAATATATGAATTTCATTTACAATTATACATACTTTGTTAGCCATAATTGAAAGTGAAATTTTGATAAATGAACGAGAAAAAGAGGGCAGTAAAACGTTCAACATCTGTGTATGCTTCTATGTGAGATGAAAACACTTAAACGGATATTGGATCAGTTAGAGGAAAGTGTTACAAGCTGCAGAGATGTTGCTAAAAGGCTTTTTATTTATCAGAGCGAGAGAGAGCGAGCCTTAATGTAAATGCCCATTGGACGAAGGCGTCTATTTATTAATCCGGGCCGGAAAATCTCCACCAGATACTTTCCTTTAATTATTTGTATTTAATAGATGATTAGTATATAATCATGTTTATTTATGCTGGCAATAATGTGCTTAAAATGAAGTGCAGGGGGTACAAAAATGATATGAGTGCGTCTTCAAAGCGATAAATACTTTTACATACATACCCAACATATCCACTTAATACGCAGTTATTATTAGAGTAAGGTGTTACTAAACTATTATGGAACTTCACTTACCTAAAAAGAAAAAGAAAAAATAATTAAAAAGTATAAATATGACGCAAGAAGAAAAAATATGTAAAGCAATTCAATAATTTTATTGCAAAGAAAATTAGTACCGCGGAATGTGTGTACACATTCTTGTAATCAAATGAAAATAACGGTCTATTTCAAATCCAATTACCCCACGTTTTAGGACCCATTTATACGAAGCCAAGTAATTTTAGCATTGAAATCATTCATTCTATCCGTTTTGTGCACTACATGACCACAAAAATTTTCCTTCGTCAGAAAGGTTTTTCGCTCTCAAATATGGAATATATTATTGATGGAAATGTAAGGAATGTTTCGTGATGGGGCGACCTGAGCTCCATTCATAATATTTTGGGGATGCCATGGAAGTGTACGAGGTGAACAATGCGGGTGGCACGATCGAAAGGGTTGTTTACCCTGCCGGCATTATTGGCCCCATAAAATTTCGTCGCGGAATTACTCTACCGCAGAATTATGTATTTCCCGAACTCCGAGTTTACTCCACTCAAAAATACTCACTAACAAATATTGGCTACGAAAACAAATTACCTCGCGAAGAAGGAACAAGCTCTTGTTGCGCATTGATTATGTAAAATTTCCATATTTAGTCAGTTTACAACAAAATTGCATAATAGGGAAAATGCACATGGTAATTAAATATTATAAATTATGTGTATGTTTAAGCGACATCATGTGATTCTTTTACATACTTATTTAATCCATAACTGTTTAGGCTATTTAATGCATAATTTATTGCATTCCCGCGACATAACGAACCAAATGCATGTAAAAACGTAATGCATATTTATTTTTATATTTTCCATAGCATTATTGATTAAGTTTTCTGCATTATTATTTTAACAGAAAACAGGCAATAGCCTCATAAGTTAGGCTTACTGTCTTCACCTAATTAAATTAGCACCAATATTATAACTAACCAGTTTTTGGGCTACATAGGTATTTTAAAGATCAATTATCATAATTCGTCAAAATTAAATTCGCGTTGCCCGAAAGTTTACCAGCTAGATTCGCTATGTAGTCTTAATGAACGTAAAGAGGTCGAATGAAGTGTTTATCACATTTTCCTTATATTTTTTTCGTATTTTGCGATTTATAGTAGTACTTGTACTTGTAATTGCGACATTGCGTGTATGGTCCAAAGGTCAAAATACCTCGCACTGAAATCTAGTTGGCCGACCTGATAGACCTGGACGACATACATAACAAAACTAAATAACAGTTCCATATTTTTGAATTACATTTCATTGTTCCATTTTTCATCATTAATATTATAATTAGTACTATTTTTGTTAGTAGTAATATTAATACTGTTATAATTAGTACGAGATATTATTGTGACTGCTGTATTATGAGATTAACATTATTTCTTCCTTTCTAAACGCAAAGAGTTTTAAATGAAATCGTTTTTCTTATTCTACGTATTTTCAGGACTTACTCCCAAGAGATTTCCTCAGCCGTTTCCAGTAAGATAGTAATTTCGAATACGCCGATTTTCCGGATTTCTCCCTTTTTCCCAAATTTTCCAAACCAGAGACTGAACCCAACGTTCCCGCTCTTTTCTTGGGCGGCCTGATATCGACCGAAGATTCGGATGACATAACCTTCTTAGTGTAACTGACGTCACAAGCAGACATGGACCTGTATTTTGGCCGAGCGCTCTCATTTTTCTTTGGTTTGCCTGAAAGTTTTTCACAGTCGCATCTTCTTGTGTCACCAGGTTTATTCACTTTAGCATCATCATCACCATGTCTGGATATTTTGGCATCATTAGTACTATTTTTATTCAATTTGACATCATCGGCACAACTTTTGCTCGATTTGACCCCATTTGTGCTGCTTTTATACACTTTGAGATCATTTGAACTGCCTTTGTTCAATTTAGCGTCATTGGCACTATTTTTGTCAGAGCAAATATTATTAATCTTGAATAAGTCGTATTCACTATTTTTCTTCGTGTTATCTGATTCACTATTTCTGCTCATTTTGTAAAGTTTTATATCACTAAGGCTTTTGTTCAGTAACTTAGTAGGTCCTTCATCCCTACTTTCATTGTCCATCACTTTATTGTTACAATAAGAATGTCGGTTCAAAAGTTTTTTGTCCACTTTTATGTCAGCGTTTTTGTCCATTTTAGCACTCACCTTCGTTTTATTGTCCAATATCTTACGGCCATTCATTTCGTTCACACTTGTCTTGTTATTGTCACTATTCCGGCTATTGGCCACTTTTTCCGGTTCTTCTTCGTTCCATGTTTTGTGGCCGAATTTCGGTGCCATATTGCCGGCCGCACACTGGTTCTTGTTTCACTGTGGCAACATCAAAAATACACGCCTTTGTGAACCACAAGGTTATCCACAAACAAGAATAAGCGATACATAAACACGATTTGTGCTGCAATTTTATTTTATGTGTTTCGGTTTTAATTCGAGCGAGACGAAAAATGGACTACCGATTGATTAGCTTTCTGCGTTTAAAGAGCACGACTCGTTCAAAGACCGCCGTTTAATTTGATCATTGTACCCATTTGCGATTGTTATTTTCATTTAGCGTTGTTCCAACAATGGTGATTATCAAATTTTAACGCTCGAATTGTCGTCGGGTTTCTATTACTGAATGTTTTTATTCGAAATTTTGTCGTTAGGTTTCACAATTTTCATTTGTTTACACGTTTATCAACGATTTTCCCGTTTATAAGTTGTTTATATTTTCACGTTAGTCATTTACATTCACAATTATTGTTGGGTACAGTTGTACCAGTTGTTACCACGATTGTCGTCTGTTTCGACGATTTTGTCATTACATTTATTTGTTATCACAATTATTGCTTCTTATGATTGCCGCTTGTTACGCGAACAAAAAACGTTCATCATTTTTTTTTCTGTAAAACTTTTTTTAATGATTGTAATGCACTCTAGCAATTGTCATTTATTACAGTGATTGGACAATTTCCGAATACGATTGTTTTCCGAATATCAGTTGTTTATTTAAGCGATTGTCTTTTGTTAACGACTACTATTTAGTATAACGATTTTTGTACCGATCGTCTCCTGTTTAACCGTTCTAAAGTACCGCACTGGTCGGTTATTGGAAGACTGATGCCGGTCGCTAATAGAGAGCGTGAAAACTAGTGGTCACATTTTATCGACGGCAAAACATCGAAACACATGGTCAGGTACTAATCATATTAACATACGTCTTGAAATATGCAAATTGTGGAAAGTGACGTAATTTTCTATTTCTTTAAGGTCACGCGCTGGGACGTATTGTTGTGATCACAAAACGTGAATGCGCTGCAATTCGGTTTATCGGGCTGGCAGAATGAGATGATAAGTGGAGATAATCTAATCCCATTTTGTAATGAGATTGACTTAACTAACGAACATGATGGTGCATTATTAAAAAAACAGATAATATGTTCACACGAATTCTCGTCTGATATAATTAATTAATAACACTATATCTAGCGTTATATATAGGGCTCTTGTGTACATAAAAGATAATTTATAATATATGAAATTTCAAATTAAAAGCTCCAAGGCAACTTTATTACCTATCCATGGTTTTCACTTTCACGGAAGAATTAATATATTAACACAAAATGATATACGTGAAACTAAAAACGATTTTCAAGTTTAAGAAATTTCTGTTTACTTTTAATGTCAGGTATGAATCTAATAATAAAAATAAATAATTACC